>VFFE01007070.1:1434656-1507560 GCA_008921705.1 Burhinus oedicnemus | reverse complement strand
CATTTGTTTTGTTTGTTGGAAGCGTGGGATAATTGGGAAGAAGTTACAGAAATCAGAAACTTTAAGTATTTCCAGTGTTCTGCATAATACCATTTTTTTCTTCCTTTTTCCTTTCTTTTCTCAGTTTGCCTGTTAATGAAACTGATAACTTGTGTTTGACCGTCACGTTAGTTTTAGGACATCAGCTTCAGTCCTTGTCTGAAGCTGTTAAAATGTGGAAACTCAATCAGCCGATTTTATTTAAAAAAAAGAATAAAAAAGATGGAAGCCTTCTTTCTATGAAGATTTTACCTGGTATAACGTGAAGCCAATGGTTCTTGTTGTGCTTTTCCATGATAGATTGAGTCCTTTACTAGATGATATTTTCTCTCCATGAAGGCACTTCTACATCGCAATTAAGTAACTATTGATCTTTTTTGATGAGCAGATTGAGCTCTTTAAGTCTTTTATTATGAGCATTTTTCAGCCCTAAAATCACTTTAATTTTTAAAGGTGATCAAAGGTTAGCTGAACCCTGGTAAAAAGTCATATATCTCTTCTGCATTGCACCTCACAGTACTTTCTTCCTTTATTTCTATAATAGTGCAAGATGAACTGCTTTTAAAATTTTTTTTAGCCATTATCATTAACATGAAGTAAAATACCACATTGATACAATGGATGATGTAGTTTTTACAATGGGTTTAACTTTGTTCTATCGAAATTAACAGAAATCTTACTAACAGTTTCAATGGCAGCAGAATTAAACCAATGTTGAGCAGTTCTGAAACTCCAAATTCAGATATATTTCTATTCTAAGGTCCTAGGGGAAATGTGGCAGGTCAGATGCAGTTTCATCGTGACTGGTGGTAAATATTGACATTTTAATGGCAATCATTGTATTGGGAACCTCAGACATCATGTCCTTCCATGCAACCTCTAGCCTTGACTCCTGATTCAACAGCCATTACAGTAATCAAAAATATTCCCCAACTAAAGTTGGTTTTGGATCTGACCCTGTTTTCGAGAATTAAGTGTTCGGAGAACCAAATAGACCACAAAGTATTTGGTATCTCAGATGGCCTGTAATGTATTCTGTGGGTAAGCCAGGGATATATACCCAGGGATATCAGGATTCAGACTCTTCGTTGCTAGCAGCGTTGGGGGAAGTCAATGGAGGTGCTCCTATTTATTTGAATAGGCACATGACTGAACCCCATAGGTTTTCAGTTTTAAAAACCAACTTAGTTAGAGGTTTTCATGGAGGAGTTGTTTTGAGGAAAAAGTAAACTAACCTAGATGTTCTCCCCGCCCCCCCCAGCCTTTTTCCAAAAATAATACAAAGAACAGAGACGTGCATGTGTGACAGCTGTCTGTTCCTCTGTGTCCCTGCTGAGCCTGGAGAAAGTGTCACTCTCTTGCATGTGATCCATGGAGTCAGCTTTTGAAAGGAACAATTTTGAATTTGCTGTAAAGCACACTGGGAAGCTAGAGAAATTGGTCAAAGAGTGTGTGCATGTGTGCGTGGGTGTGTGCATGCCTGTCTGTCAGTGACTGGCTTGAGGTGGCAAGTGAGAAAGATCAATCACTCAAATAGAGGCATTGAGGAACAGTCAAAATTAAGAAAGATAGTTTTGTCAGCAGCACTTTGAACTAGCTGGTGATGAAATGTGCCTGGGGTTAGACTGTGAAAAGCTTTGAAATGAGTGGATTGCAGTAGCAACACTGGGAAAGATGCAGACAAGGGATGCACCTGTCAGGGCAAAAGGAGAGGGCAGGGATTAGAGGTGATTCAGGGGAAAACATGACAGAATTTAGCCATAGTTTAACCTCACAGGGAAAAGGTGGAGGTGAACCACGTATCACAAGCCTGGATGGTGTGGGAAACAGTCATCAGACATAATGACGCAAAGATCAGGCAAAATAAGGTGGTAGGCCACATCTTATTTTCTCTGCAGTTCTTAATAAATTCACATCAGCCACAACCCTGAAACGGGTTTGAACAGGAACAAGGAAGCAAACCTCTTCCACTTCCAGTTTGGCTTTATTTACTTGCTTTCTTTTGTTCAGGTAATAAGCCATAATGACTTTGGCATAGGATGTCCCTGGAGGGATTAAGTACTAATTTAGACAAAGGTTTGCTCTCAGTCTTGCCCTACTGACATAGGAATGATAGGGATAAAAATAACTGTGTTCATTCCAAAGAGGAACTTAATGCATGTCTTTCCCAATAGTTGAGCAAAGGATACACGCTTAGAAAGGAGTCTAGAGATAGACTGTGCAGCTGCTAGGAAGTACTTTGGCTAAAAACTTGGTAATTTAACTAATACCTTGCTGAAATCCCTGTCTTCCTTTGCAGATCGCCACATATTTAAAAGCACACTTAGCCAGTCCACATTTTAAATAAACTTTATTACCATAGCATTAATAATTTAGTGCACTATCAGAAGGAATGAAGAATAATGAAGTGAAAGATTTTAAAAATGAAAATTCCTTTAACTTTATTTTTTAGCATGAAAATACACAGTCACTCATAAATGTTATTTTTAAACCACTCTCTGTAAAGTTTCAGCCTTGTCAAAAAAAATATTGTCAGATTTTTTGAAAGAAGCTGAAAACAACAAATCTTTCGGTTTGGAGACCTCTGGATACATTTTGGAAAGACTTTACAGTGGTTTTCATAGGTGTTAAATATAAGGTAAACATTTTCAGAAAACAAGAATTTTTTATGATTATTATTATTATTTATTTTACTATTAAGTGGGTTTTAAAGTAAGTGGCATTGGTTGGTTTACAAGTGAGTTTCCTCCCCATGAAAGACTTTCAATATATTTTGTGTTAACAAGGTTTTAAAGTTTATAAGTGTTTGTGTTTATATCCCTGCTTTAATGGCTTTTGGAAATTTAGTGAAGGTTTTAGAAGATATGGACAGTAACAATGTAGTATTACATAGACTATGTGAGGTTACAGTGTTTGTTAAATGTTATAAATACTCCTAAAACTAAAAGTGCAGCAAGCACTTTATAAGCAGTTTTAATTTATAAACAATTTAAATTGTTTATAATGTGTAAACAATTTGAGTTAACAACTAATACATTTGACTGTGACTGTGGGAAGTGCTCCATAAACTGTTGACAGTTTGGAGCTCTTGCTTTAAAGCCTTGTTTTCTGGATTTCAAATTATGTTTTTCCTGCTTTTAAGTACAATTATTTTCCTGATTTTTCATGAAACCATCCCCTCCCTACAAAAAATTGCCATAGTCTTCTTATTCGCCCCTTCAACCCTTCAAGAACCTGAAATCTGAAAATTTTTTCTTGTTTCAGCCATAAATGGTTTTGGTCTATATGTATACCCTGTCATTTTCTTTCACATTTTCTTTTAAACTGGACTTAGAATAGAGTAAGTAGGGAAACACATACATGAGAAAACAATCCAACTCATGTTATTAAGGAAAAAGAGACACTAACTGACAATTCCTCTGCCTACTTGTGACAAGATAACGAGGCAGAGATTCAATTTACATAATTTATGTACTTATTTATTTAAATGTGACTAAAAGCAAAGTATGAGGGCAAAACACCCAAGAATTGTTAGCTATGCTCTCTAGGTAGAAGAATTAATAGTCACAGTAAAAAAAATCTGAATTACAGATATCAATAAATGTCCTCATTTAAAGCTTTTCCAGTAAGATCTTGACCACAAAATTTCCCTTTGCCTAGTATTTCTAATGGAAATATAATGAAAAAAACTTTATCTGAAAGCACTGCACCTCAAGTTTTACTAGTTAGAGAAGAAATAGTAAGTGAGCATTAAAGGAAGAACACCTGAAACCTCCTATCTTCAATACAGTGCTTTGCAATGGGACCTGTAAGCCATCACCTCCGTGTTAGATATTGCATCAACATTTGCATTTGAGTTCAGATCATGAGTAAGTTTTTACAGAATCATAGAATCATAGAAATGAAGTGTATTTCTTGACTGTCCCCACTTGCTCTGCTTTAGTTCACATTGTGGAGTGTTCTTGTGGCGTGTGGTCTGGATTCCTCTTGGATGATGTAACAAAATGACCCCTCAAGTTGGAAGATGAGCCCCAGAAAAGCACCTAAGGGCATCCAGCTGCTACTGAGCAGTTAGTAGAAAGGACGAGACTAGAGCTACTGGGAAATAAAATCCCTGGAGCAAGTATAGTGTGGTCTGCAGCACAAACTGATTTGCCCACCAGGTCTCAGCTCTGTTGACGTAGACATAATTACAGATACCTAAACTATCTCCATACAAATGAAGATGTCTAGCTGGTATCATTTGGTATGAAACAGAAAGTGCCTGACATCTTTGAAATGACGTGGCTATGCTTCTGTTTCTGGAGAGGACTCATTCATCTCTGCTCTATTCACGCTTTATTTCTTAATATGCAGAGAAAGAAACCTGCCTGAGCGTGACTGGATTTCTACCTTTTGAGAACAAGTCACAGAATCATGCATTTCAAACCAGGGCTTCCTCAAGAGCTGCAGCTGCAGCATAGCTTTTCCCACCCCTCTGGGAATGCCTGCACAGTCCAGGTTACGGTTTACACTGGATGGAAGCAAGCAGAGCAGCAAGTGGCCGGTATCACACGTAGCTGTCAGGAAGGCACGTTCAGCACCTGTGCTTCACAGTGAAGAAATCTCTCCGGCTTGCAGAATCAAGTACGGTGAAGACAAACCCTTATTCCCTCATGTTCTGTCTTCTCATGAGCTTTAGAGGATTAGTCCTGGTGATGTCTGTGGGGTGTAATGTGAGCAGCCTGTTCCTCTGTGACTAATGGGCTTGCACTGAAGTTAAATCACTCATACCATGGAGTTATGATTTCTACTGCACTGCAGTGATAATTATCTAAATAAGTAATAAATGAGGTGCTTCTGCTTGTGTGGCTGGGTTCAGACTGCTCACTTTAGTGCAGTGCCAGAAGATTTGTGTTTCCATGCTGTCCAAGGTGAACAGTAATAAATGTTATTTGTGCGGGATTCCTGAACAGGCCCTTTCTCCAGCCCTCACCTCACCACTGAGCAGAGACAGACCTACTGGAGGGGCAGGAGCACTGTCAGCTAAAAATAACAGTGCTTAGGAGAAATGAAGGTGGCCTCTCGGCCAAAGGGAAACATGTAAGTTTGGTTACCTTAGTCTCTAATCACCAGTTTCGAAAAACATCTCAGTCTCCTTTGAAAAGGGAGATCACAGGAAATGAAAGAAAAACTTCAGGAAAAGAGTGAAGAGAAAGTAAATGGAGTGACAAAGTCAGATCTCTGTGGAGGAAGGGAGCTCATTTGCTATATTCAGATATGGCAATGGAAAACTGGGCTGAGGGAGGAGGGATTGAGATTCAAGAAACTAGTTACACATGACTTCTTTGTCTCTAAAGATGTTTAAACATCTTCTCTTATGCATTTGCACAATGGAGCCGCCATTTGGGTTTTGGGCTGGTGCTGTAAGACACACATTGATCAGACTGACTGAAGTCTAAGGGAGTTTCAGTAAAGTCGACAGTAAGTTTGAAGTTAGTCATGAACATGTTTATGGCAGCTGAGGTCTGAAAGATGGAAGAAGATGAAATTCGTGCTAACATTAGTTAAAGTTTTTTATTCTATCTAAAATATAGTTTTTATAGTTTTAATAGGGAGGGGGGTTGGATGAAGGAAAGCTGAGTGACGCAAGCAGAAAATATTCTAAGACATCATACTGGTCTCTCCCTATCTTAAAATCTTTGAAATTGGACTCTGTTAGAGACCCTTCCAAAGGGCATCAAAGCCAGTGGAATGGATGTATTTCACTTTATCATCATGTTTTGGATGAATATGGTGTTAAACAAAACTACCACAAAGGTATCTGAGGTTTTGGAGAAGTTACTGCCTGAGATTTTATGAAAGCTGCATGGCATATGGAAACAGCATATGGAAACTTGTTAACACTGAAAGGTAAGGAGAAAAGTGGCAATGAGTGATGAACTTCCTGGAAATGTTTAAAAAGCTGAATCACAGTCATCTGCAGAATTCCTGATGGAGCACATTGAGATTGATATGAAGGCAAGAGGTTTCCAAAGCTCTGCATCACCTGAATGATAGCAAAGGGCTAGACACTAACCATATGTCAACTGCACGCTGCAGAAAGATCTTCGCCTCCTGAGAAAAGAGGGTGTGAAATCATTAGCACAGCCTAGAAATGTGGAAAGTGAGGGGTTGTCATGTAACCACACAAAGAAAACTACCTATGAAGATTATATCAGCTAATGAGTTTTTCACACTGCTGCCTACAACAAGGGAAAGCTTTGCATTTTTATCTCAAACAGAATCAGAGGGGTAGTTGAAAAAACATCTGTAACATCAGCAGGGGTGAATTTGGCACCTCTGTGTGGAGAAGATACTTTTACTTGAGCAATTTATCATGCAATGGCAGATCTGAATCCAATAGTAATTAGTGTTTAATTGACTTTGCCGGCACATTCAATGCTTTGTACCTCCTCTAATTATGGAATATCCTTTGTGTATATGCATTTTCATCAAAGCTGATTTTTCCAAGAATACTGTCTATATTAGAATGGCTTGAGGTCTTATGTTACAACTGACAGACTAGTTTAAGAGTCAGCCCTGGCATCATCACTCACAAAATAATAAACAAACAATAGCCTCTTTCATCTCTGTAAATCCCAAAGTTCTGTACAGAGTAAATAATAATTAAACAGATAAACATTTAATGAAAATGTCTACATCAAAGAAGATGCACATCACATTAAAAATATATTTAACTTCAAAACATCCCCACTATCTAGCCATTGCTTATCAGGTTTAACTGCATACAATGATGAAAGAGTTGTCTGATTTCACAGCCCTTGTAATTAGTGATTCTCTTCCAATTACCTTCAAATTTGGCAGCCTGTGTTACTACTGTCCCGACTGTATCTCTTTCTAGGGTGTTGCACTGCTGTTACATTCTATTTCTATGTCCATTAGGGAGGTGGTTTGTCTCTTGAGGCCTATTGGATCCAATGGGAATCTTTCCAGTTACTTCGACAGTTGCTGGATCAAGATTGCAGTAAATTCTAGCTTGTTTCTTTACATTTGCTTCATTTGCCTGTGTAGCTGGGGCCAGGTGCCAGTACACTTTCTCCTTCAAACTAGTGTTTGGTGTCTATCCATTTTTAGTTGCCGTTTGGATGAAGCCAAAAATGCAGATTCTTGCATGAGGCAGTAAAAATGTCAGGCTTCAACATTATCTGAAATAATGAGAAACAGCTGGTTTTACACGAAATAATTCATGATCCGCCAACCGACAGGGCAACATGTGGAAAAGGGACCAGCCCCAGCCAGCTGTGGAGAAAAAAGGGATTATCCCCTGTGGACTTTTCCACACATACCTTTGGCAATTGTTCCTGTGGTTTCTGAATTTGAAAGTTTCAGAGATTTTCTCACCACACTGGAGCATGAAATCTGTGGTTGTCAATGCTGTGGGGACTTGCAAAATTTATTATTGTCCAGGTGGCACTACTTTTCTGTACTCATGGAAACCTACAAAGGCTGCCCTATTCTGTTGTCCCAACTCGGTTTGAAGGTTGGTTTAGGGAATGTCACTTCCTGCTTGGTTTTGTTTGTTTGTTTCCATTTTCTCCATGAAAATATTTCTTCCTGCATGCAGAGATGGTCTCTGGGATTGGGTCTAGCCAATGCAGGGTGGTGAGGGGTAACCATCCTTCCATAATCAAGGAATCTCAAAATTTGCCTACATCTCTGTCTGTACACATATCCACATTTTCTTTTTTCTAGAAAATACTGTACAAAACAAGTACTGATCAGATACCTGGAATAATATATGAACAACTCCACAGATTAGCTGCTCCTGGCACTGGGAAAGAATCGATACCTTTAGTTACAGACAGATCTACCAGAGACAGTAAGGGCAGTAAAAACACCTATTCTTTCTGAAGGAATTGATTCAATTTCTAAGCAATTGCCTAGAAATCAGTTCAGATCAATTGGAATGTGACTGCTAATTACGCCTTATTTCATTTTGGAAGTGGAGTTAATTTATGCCAGAAAACCAGGGGGCAATTTTTCCATGTACTGCCAGGGGAAAATCATCGAAAGTCTCTGAAAGCTCCTGCTTTCCACTCAAACTCAGAACAAAAAATTAAGAGTTTTTAGAAACCATAGATTTTTGTGTTCTATGTGCATTCTTTTGTCCTGAATAAATTTGTGCTCTCCTTCAAAAGCAGAGTTTTACATCTTCAGCAAATTTTAGCCCCCTAGCTTGTAATTTGGTGTCCCTAAGAGTAGTAAATGGACTAAAGTTCACATCATTTTAAGGTGAAGTCACAGCTGTAACTCAGGTACAATTAAAGCTCCACTTTGGCTACATGCTTTCTCTGCACCTACCTGCTCAGCAGATGATGGCAGTCTTCAAGAGATGGTATTTTAGACAAAGGGCAAGCTGTTCTCAGAGACAGATAAAGCACCATCACTTATTTTCCTCTCTCTGTCTAGGCTTCTCTTTCTAAACTGTCTACACCAATCCCAGTTTATTAATGTTCAGTGAATAGTTTTACCAGCACTCACTGTCTGGCTCCACAAAGCCACGCTGACCTATCCTAAAGCTGTGCTGTTACGTTAACCTCACAGAAACCCCTAGGAGCTGAAGTAGCTGTAATTAAAGGTTTTCAGCTACAGGGCTGTCAAATCCTTTTGTGTATCTGTTTTGGCAAGTGCTTCAAATCCTACAGCAATATTAAATAGACCATCTGTTAGCCTTCATTAGGCTCTCACTCATCAACAGGACTATTAAATATAACTGAGCATACTAAAGGAAACTTTGACATCTGGGCTTTCAATTGGAACAGTGATCAATATTAATAACAAAACTATTTCACCTGAATTTATTATTAATAGAAAGTTAAATACAGCATAAATATGGATGTTTTGCCCTACAACACAGCTTTAATATGACTAATCTAAATGATATAGTGAAACCCAACTTTATTACTATCAATATCTGTAATGACGTAGGTACCTAAAGAGCTCCGTGGCACTGGCACTGTCCTGAAAACATGTGAAGGACTGATCATCACTTTCATCTTTGTTAAATGACAAGGCAGATAGGACCATGCTAAACACGAGGGGTCTTATAGGAAAAGACCTACAATTGCAAAATACCCAGTGGACCTGGTTGATGGCTTATTCTCTTCTTTGCAACAAGTTCTTACATATTTAAGGATAAGGTATAATATCTTCCTCAGTTGTCTCTTGTCTACATTAAAACAAGCTCCCAAAGCACTCCTTAGAGAAAGTGTTTTCTAGACCCTTTTACCCTTGTCACTGTTCTTTGGATTCTATGGACTTACTCCATGCCTGTAATTAAAGCATAGGGATATTCACCAGTTCCTTGGTATTCCAAATGAGACATGTCAGATAAATTCCTTCACAAGTTTCACACACACCACTTCTGTTTATATAGCCAGTGTGATCCCTGGTTAGGTTTTTTTCTTTCCTTTTAAGAAGGATATGGTCTAGGCTTTCTACATTTTATGTAAGTGTCGCTGATTCTTCCCAAATACACACAATATTTTGTGTGTTTCTCTATGGAATTGCACCTTATGTATTTCAGACCAATTCCATTATGCTCATTTTGAATACTAAACCTGTCTTCCAGTGCTTTTGTAGACCCAGTCAGAATGGCATTTTCCCCCAGATCTATCATTAGACAAAATATTGACCAATAATGGGAATCTTGAAATACTGCTGAGGAACTTTGTCTGATACATCCTTCCAGCCTAATACTAAGCAACTGATTACTGGTCTTCAAAAATGTCAGCTGAAAACCAATCAGTTCCAGAAAGTTGCTGGAATCCTACTGTAGGTTATTTCAGAACATATTTTCCTACAGAGCTATAGAGTCATCTTCAAAAGCCTTACTGAAGTAATGGTATACCGCTTCCCCTTTCTTCACCCCTATGTAAAAGAACATTTGTGTCTTGTGCAGAAAAGCAATGGCTTGGTTCATCTGAGAACAAAGATGCTTCATCCAGGCAACTGCTTCAGTAGCAACCGTACAGTATAACTGTACTCAAAATTGTCAGACCTCATCCTAAAGTCATTCTGTCTCCATTTTTCTGGAATAACTGACTTACACTGACTAATTTCTAATCCTTACAGTCTTGGTAGCTGGAACATGGTTTGGAAGATCTGTCACCTCTGCTGTGTAGGGAGATGAAAAAATGTACTCCTATTGACCTCTGTGCCTCACTGGAAACTAGAATCAATAACGGGTCTGAAGCTCTTGTTCTGGTGCAAATACCCAAAACACTGGCAAAGTTATGATGTGTCTGAAAGCTATTCCTCACTTTAATATGGACCTGATTGAAAAGCTCTGTATCTGAGCTGCCTGGCATAACCCTTGAGCTCCAAATCTCTGCTTTGCAGACAAAGCTGCCACCGAAACAAAGCAAGATTTTGAGGCTGACAGAGAACAACCAATAGCCTGGCACACGGACAGGACGAGCAGAGATGTCAAACCTTGCAATGTGCATGATCAGAGCTGAAACACAGTCACTAAAACTTCTAAATCCTTGTCTTAGGGCTGCATCATGTACACATCAGTGGGATCCTTTGTGTCACAATTTGTTTATCCATAAAGTGGGAGAAATTGAGTTCCAGAACACAATTGTTAGGAAACCGGTTAATGCTGATGAGCATCTTGATCTGCTGATACAGAATCCAATTCTGATTGTACAAAGTCCAGCTCCTGAAAGCAGTATTTGTGAAATTTTCAGATGAGACATTTGTGATTTTGATTTTCGACCTAAAAGAGACATAATTAAGGCAAGCTCCGGGTACCAAATATGTAGGACATTCTACCTCAGATTATCACACTGATTATCAGAATAGTGAAAAGACACCGAGGCAGACTGAGGAGGTGGCATCTGTACATTTTTATTTGGGGGCTGTTTTCAATCATCTTTTACAGTGCCTGCCACATGCTGGAATTTTATCTTCACATCAATGCATCAATATCTAGCAAAATAATTATTCCCCAGAACATCACTATAACCGAGACAAGTTCTTCCTCCATGTTGAACAGATCATATTGAAGAAAAACCCAAATATTTATCCCATTTTTGCATAACAAACTATTTTGGTGAGTGAGATGTGATTCAGATTTGTTAGTTTACATTGATGCAGCTCTGAGCATAATCATTTATCAGAATTCTAAGTATGAATGGCCAGATGCTCAGCTGAATCCCATACACCATATGTCGGTCTGGCCTGTTATTTTGCCTGATTTCCTTAATACTGAAAACAAATGAAGTGAATAGTTCAACTGTTGCTTTCCCCAGTTCTTTCTGAAAGCTCTCCAGACATAATTTGGGTCTTTGTACTTCAGAGATTATTTAGTTCTTATTTTATGGCAATTTAACCTTCCGTGAGTAAAAATTCTGTGATTTTGTCCCATGTGAATCAAATACCAGCAATTAAACACCACAGTGAGCTGTATTCTCAAGGCTTACTCTTTGCTTTTTTTAGCAATTCATGCTAGTACATCACAATATCTCTACTACAAAAGTAAGCAATCAGGTGTAGCACCAAAAGCCAAAGGAAAATCTGGAAGATTAGCCATGGGATGAGCCCACTAGAAGGCCAAGACTGAATGTCAAGACATACACCATTTTTCAAGCAGTGAGTGGTCACAAATCTAATTTCTGTCCTATAGTTAGCTGTGCTGTTCAACTGGTACGATACTGCTGCGGTATTTAAGGAGTGCGTTGCTCCAGCACATCTCTGCTGTAACTTTCATTGACAGTGGGTTCTCCTTGGACCCTTCTACTAAGAAAGCCCTAAGATGGAGATTGAAGTAGTGTATTCTCATTGATAGCAATCTCTTCCAAGGAAATGGAGCAGCTGTTTTTGTTGCAGAGACAAACAGTACCTGTGGGATTACGGCAAGCTGGTAAAATGGGAGATAAATTCAATCCAGAGAAGGCAAATTGTGGTAAGTCAGTTACAGAACTGGACACAAGAGTCTTAACTGTGATTGTGGAATGGTAGCATGTAGAGGTAATGAAAACTGGTTAAGTCCTGCACTATGACTATGTCACTTTAAAATGACATAAATGTCAGTTCTTAGTGAAAGGGAAGGCTGCTCTTCCTCTCCAGTCAAGGGCATGCATTTCTGCTGGTTTGCTTACGCTGGCGTAATGATTTTGTGGCACATGACAGATCAGATCAAAGACTAATTTGGCTGAAAGTTAACTTTATTTGTTCTCAACAAGTTAGTTTGCAGCAGGATCAGCTTTCTGAATCACTGAATGACTTTACAGATGCTGATGTCTTCACAAGAAGAGCAAGAATAAACAGCAAGACTTGGCAACAACCTAGTTTTATGTCAGAGTAAAATGATCTTTACCTGCCATCCAATTCAATGAATCTGCTTCTGGAACACAAGATAGCTGTGCCATGCTGACATGAATGCTTGCCCTGAGCTAGGTAAGATACTTATAGGTGCAGTCATATCTTTATTCCTATTTATTCTCTGCCCAATGGCACTCTTGGAGAGAAACGTCACCCTGTGTTTACAGCTGTTGCTGTAAGATTGTTCTTGTCACTTTTTAAATACTTCAGGACTGATCTGTGTAGGTACAAATGCCTTAATTTTACTACTTTGAGTGCTGGGAGAGAAAAAAACAACTCTTTTATTTAGAAGCAAGTCTCTCGAGTTCTAGTAAGAGATGGGTAACATATATTGAAAGTTACTCAGAAATTTCATATCTGCTGAGACTTCCTGAGAAGTTCTGTATATTTGCTTTGAGAGACTTCAGCATTTTTAATAACTGAGAACAAACAAACAAAAAAGCCTCTGAACATAATTAAATAAATCCTAATTGTTTACATAGCATTTACAGTTTTCATGGTCCCAACATATAAACAAGTACTGGAGCATTTACATAGTATTTACTATTTACATAGTATTGACCTTCACACAATACCATTTGTGGCTTGGTATACTCAATGAAGGTTGTGACTTTCCCATGCCTATCTGGTTTCTGCTTTACATTAATGAAACAAAAACTATACTGGGAAAAACACAGTGGAGAAATGACAAGTAGGTCATGGGAAGTTATTTGAAAAGTTGCTATCTGGGAAAAATGACAGTGCTATAATGGATTCCTAGGCTACCACTTGTCAATGGAGCCACAGTAACTGATAGCTGTGCATTCTTGGACCACCACAATTGAAAAACAAGAATGAATTAATCTTACACATTTTGTTTTTCATGGGGGTAGACCAAAACCATGCACGTCACTATTTCTTGCTGATCAAATGACCTGTGGTGACTCATTTATCCGTTGTACCTTTGTGTGTCTGGTTTGGTTGTGTAATTTCAAAGTATATAAAAAACAAATTATCCACGTAAAGAGTTTGTAATCAATGAGCTTGTGGAGAGTTTTTCAGCCTTGTGTAAGAGTAATCTCAGCCAGTGATAACAGCAATAGTAAGCAGAAGCAACTTCTACTGGAAAAAGACAATAATAACCTTTTTTTTTTTTTTAGCAGGTATCTTCTAGTCTAAGTAGATGGCAGATATGGCTAAATAGCAGAAATAAAATCAGGAGAATGATGGTTGGCAAATAGCACAAAAGGGGGAAGATTTTTCTAACATTTAGGCATGGAATGTGGCTGAGGCAGGATTAGCCCTCAGAAAGATGAGGAAGTGAATGAGGAAATGAGAGGGTGGAAAGTGGATGCAGGGGAACAGGGGAAGTGGTGCGGAGGAGACGGAGAGTAGACAACACCCAGTTCATCATGAAGTCCAAAGTTAATCCACTGGAAAACAATGTGTTTATACAATAAGAATTTTTTCTTCCCTCAGCAGCACCTAATGAGGCAGTTTTGGAGCGCTGTCCATGGCTTTGCGTCTCCAGGAAGCAGGGACTGATGCTTCCTACGATTGCTACTATTGCTCAAATGACACGGTATGTCACTCAGTTTGTATTCGCTGACTTGGATGAAGTTGGGTCATCTCAGATTTATTCTCTGACCTAGAGGAATAGTTGAAAAATACAGATGAGTACAGATCCTCCTGTAATACTGCATACCTTCTATGCATTCCAACTCGCCATAATAACTTTTTTAGTTTTCTCTTAAAATCTTTTGGTTTAGGAGTGGGACGTCAATTTAAGATCCCTAAAACTGAAGGAAATCTCCTGGCAATAATTACTAAGATAGTCCGTAGAGTGCAAGTCCACATTCTTCACCTGTAATGACAAAGTAAAAAGTAATGATGGAGTTCTGATTTGGTTCATCTAATCACTGAATTCCGAACTAACAGATTCTCTTGGGCTTGAAAAACTGGGCCAGAAGTGCCATGAGAATAGATTGTCTCTTGGTATTTCTGTATGGAACAAGGGCATGTTAATAATAGCAAAAATAAAAAAAAATAATGAAAAATAGAAGGCCTTATTCTCCCTGCATCAGAATTTTGTTCACTGTGTTGCTGGAATATGGAAGCCTTTTGTTTATAGTAAGAGCAGGTCCAAATTATCCCTAGTAGTTTGGGGTGGGGTTTTTTTTATAAATCTTTTAAAGACATTTGTAACTCTTAACAAAGACTCAGCTCCCTTGTATTTCTTCTGAATTTATTCCCATTTGCTAGTGGATTATAACTGAAAAAATTCTGTATTAGCTAGGTAAACAGTTGTCTGAGTCTGTGCTAGTAGCTATGGGTGCATGAATTAATTGACCCAGTCGTTCTCTTCTGTCTTCATTCTGTGATTGTTCTGAGCCTGTGCAATGTTTCTATGACCTTCACTACAGGATTAATGGGAGTTATTTCCTCTATTGGTGCAAAGCAATTATGCATGCCATCTTGCTTTGAGATGGTTTAAATGAAAGTTGCCACTAGAAATGTTAACCTTCACCTGTCATAATGCTATTATGTTATCTTGGTCTAATGGTGAAAAGAAGTCATGATTTCATTTTATTTAAATTTCAGCTGGGTATTTGACCATAAAATTATTTATAAAAGGAAACACAATAAAGACGGTAGATCAAGAGTTCAGCAGTGATAAAGAAAAGTGTTGTGCTATTGTCTGGAATGTAATTATAGAAAAGGCTCCAGTGTAAACCAGAATGGATGAGGCTTAGGTACTCAAAAGATTCTATACAAGTGAAGGAGCTGACTGTATTATTGTCCTTTGAAAGTCCCAATATCTGACTATTTTATTCTTGTGACGTTAGTAAATGCTCATGACAATGGCTGACACACAATCACAGTTAAAGTTTTCAGTCAAAACATCAATCCTCAAATGAAAAGTAGAGGGTAGCTTAAAATTAAAGGTGACCCTTCCTATAGGGGTCAATTTTTATTTTGTTTTCTTATATTCTCTATAGGCACAGTTTGGTGCAAATGAAGGCTAGATAGTATGAATTCTTCAAGAGTAGCATTAAATGTAAAATAATAATGCTACATCTGGTCATTTCCGTGTGTGTGTGATTGTGTGAAAGAAGTGTGAGAAATCATGTAAGTAAACCAGTCAGAGAGGGTGGGCTGAAGTGAAAATAGGCCTCCATTTATATATATATATATGTATATATATATGTCAGATAGATTGGCTGGGATTAAAAAAATTAGGTTTTTTAATTGTAGCTGTTTGAAGATGTATGAATAATAAGATATTATTTTGGGCAGAGTGTAAGATAAACAGGCTTCAGAGTCCAGCATTGTGTGGCTGGTGATCAGATACCTGCTTTAAATCACTGAAGCACTGTTTGTTCCAGGACAGGCTTCTCTTTTCAGGATGTGAGAAACCGTTCCTAACAAGCATAAAAAACCCACAGCATTATATGAAGCTGATATAAAGTAACCCATTTTTGGTGAATCAACATTTTTCAGCAGAAAAATGTTTCTTCCAGAAATTTCTGTCCAGCTCAAATTAAATAAAGATGAACCACAGGCTCAACACTGCATTCTGCAAACTCTAAGCTCGTGCAAATTGCCCTTGCTCAGTGAAACTACTTGAACAATACTTACTCTTTTTCATAAGGTAGAATCAAACACTTAATGAGAGAATTTAGGATATAGGAAAATATAGACAAAAGTACCACCATCCTCTTGATTTCTGGTTTATCTCCATAGACTCTAATTTCCTTCTTCTCAGTTGTTTTTTTTGGGGGGGGTGGGGGGAGAGAGGCACGGAGCAGTGGTGTCCGACATCATTGTTCTTAATTTAGGATAGAATTTATTAAGGCTGGAACCGCATGGTGGTCAATGTATAGGAACACAAAACTGAATCCAACTGTTCTGGCCAGAGGAGCACTGCACCCTAATAAACTTGTTCGTTATTACTGACCCCAGGCAATGTGCCAATCTACTCTGCTGGGAAACCTGCATAAACATACACCTGCAGTCAAGAAAAGTGTAAGGGGATAAATGTTCTAGTGATAGAAATGGACATTGCTTTAAGGATTTGCATGGATAATGCACACTCAATTTTAATTTTTGTAGTCTGTTTAGATTGTACCATCAATGAAGTTACGGGTTTTTCCCTCTCCTTACTATCAGGATAGGGACAATGGGATCCTAGTAAGTATATCAGTGAGACTTCCCATAGGATAACTATTAATAACTATACAATACTTGGGTCAAATGCAAGGTAAAATCTGACTAGGAAACAGGGAGACAGTTAAATTGCATCTTGGCATCTATGTGGAATATCTTGTACCTCTATAATTACATTATCAAGGTGAAAGATGGGCAAGTATGAAACAGTCGTTGAAATTAATAGCATGAAGTGTAGTATTTACAAAGGAATACATTATATTTGTTTCAGCTGATGTTGAAAAGGGCATGTGGAATTACTATTTTGTATCCTTTAATATCTTCCAGTTGTAAAGGATCTTTTGTTTAATGTCATCTCAGCAGGAGTTTAGCAAACATGTAACTAGCTTTTTTAATGAGGTCATTTTTAGGAAGATAGATCTTCTCTTATTCTCATTTCCATCCCATATTTTCTTCCCTGATACTTCTTGCCATATTTTCATAAGCTTTTAGAGAGTACAATTCTGTAAGCTTTCTCACCTTTTCACATCTAATCTTTACACAGTTTGAAGTTGCACTATAGAATATAAGTACTTAAAAATCAAATTCATGGTATCATTTATGTGAAGAGTACACTCCTCCACTGAACTGTTCTGTAGTTGTATTGCAGATATGATGATGATGATGTAATATGGCTATTTGCCAAGTCTGTAATAAGAGTAATGGAGACATTTATCAGTCCTATCAATTGTATACAAAACTTCAATAACAAGTGTGAAAGAGGTTGGAGCTGGTTTTTGTTCCTGTTTCTAAACTGAGCAAGGAGCTGTGCAGATGAAATGCAACTTGTTTGCATGAAAGACTTTATTACATAAAATGGCAACACAGATAAAAGGAGTACTATTCATGCTTTAATGCAGAAGATCAAGTTGCAGACAGATCAAATGAATTGCCATGGGTCAAGCAGAGAGACTGGTGGGGACCCAGGACTTTACCTGCAAACCAGCATCTTCAGCTACCACTGTACTGCAAAAAGTACCTGGCCTCTTATCCTGTCTTTCAGACCCATAACCTAAGTTTCCTATGTGCATTCTCTCTGTGAAGAGACTGAAACCAAATAAAATGTGTAAACTTCTTGTGTCTTATGAATCAGTGTGAAAACTCTACGGATTCATTCATCTTGTACATTAAAAAGAGCCATGAACTCTGTACAGCTCTCAAAGCTCAGTCTTACATGGATGAAACTAAGATGAAGGGACATGTGAAAGTTTCTGTGAATGCACATGACTGGGTTTGAATTCTGCAGATTTACTCAGAGAAGTTAGCGTTTGACACCATTAAGGATAACAGCTGAACTGGGATGGAGGGAATGAAGAACAGGCTGCTAAACTGGATCTGTCTCCTCTGATTTATAATCATGGTGTATGTTTCTACTCAAATAAAGATCTTCAACCTAATGAGCAACTCCAGTTTACAGGAGCAGAATATATGAATGGATAAGGACTTCCAAACTGATAGATGCATTGAAGGGTATAGTGCTGACTATTTCTATGGTATTAGATGGGAATTAAGGACACATTAAGAAGTCACGTGATGGATGGAAAAAGAAAATTAAAAGATTAATTACTTTGTGGGAAGCAATTTCTTAGGCTGTTCTTCCTGGTTCACCATGTTCAGAATTATGAGGCAGGTAATTACCAGTTCTTTTCCATTTCTCACACTATGTGAAGACCAGATCAATACAACTCTTCTTACAGTCACCCTGGTACTTGTCTGTTCTACACTGGAGAAAAATATCTAGCTCCTTTGTTTCAAGAAGGAAGGATAGGTGCAAGATGAGCAGTCACTTGCCTTGTACTCTGTCAGTATCTCTCCTATGGACTGCCTGCCTGACAAGATGAAAGACAACTGTGTGTTCTGGGCTTTTCTAGGGGAAAGAAATAAACCCTTCCAGCCTGTGATGCATGATTAGCTACTATTTGTAAAATGCTTTAAGACTTTCTCCTGAGAAACATTCTGGAGGGGTCCTTCAGTGTTACCACATTACAAACAACAAAGGACAATGCTTACTGTTTAGTTAAGCTACCACCTGCTGGTACATCAACTTCCCACTCCTTGTGTTAATCTGACACTGTAATGGCAATGCCAGCTTAAAGCACACAAGCTGTACGTTCCTGGAAGAGTGTTTGAAAGAATCAGCAGTGTATGCAAGAGCACATCACTTTTGCCTCAGCCTAAAGCCTGCCTTATCTCAATAAAGTTTCCATTATAGACTCATGCTATATAAAGATGGGCTCCTGCTATTTGCACTAACTCCCCTGCTGCTTTCTCCTCAAGCACTGGAACAAGTAACTGGAGTTAATATTATGAAGAAGGGCCAGTACGAGGTGACACTTGTTTATTTACATTTGCTGTCTCTCAACGAGATTGAGACGGAATGAAGAACCTGCACTCAACCCAAACATAGCTTCAGTTGGAGCAGGGATCATCGAGGTTAGGTTACAGGAGGATCCTTTTGATGAGAATGAAGTAGATGTTTACATTGCCTGAGGAAGGTCCTGAGTCCTCATCTCTAGGCCCTTTTGAGGAGGTAAATGAACTTCTCTCAGAAATAATTTAGATGTAGTTTCTCTGGCTTCGAGATCAGATACAGAGAATGTGCCTTCTGGAGATATGTTCCAAATCAATTTGTCTGTATGCTACTTACTCTTCTGTCCAGGCTTAAAGATGACTCTCCCAGGATGAGGATGTCTAGGGAGAGTTGAAATTCAGATCAGATATTCAGTATCAGGTTCAGCCTATCTTAGGGGATTCATGCTTTAATGGGTGAGCTTTAAGGAGTCCTAGCAGGCATTTTATCAGTACTGCCCAGCTCCAGAGATAGGACAGGGGTCATGTGATGCAAATGACCTGTTTTCCTGACAGAACAGTCTGGTTAAGAACAATTTTTTATGAAACAGAGAACCTGGAAAAAAACTCATAAATTAAAACATTTAATTTTTATTTTAAGCTTTAAACATTTAAAATGCAATAAAAGGAAAATTTGGAGAGTCATTTCAGATTTTAATAAAAAGGAAACTTTTAATGCTGAACAACACATTGGATCATCATGACCACTAGTTAATTATCAAGGCCATATAGTGATGTGGAAGAGCTCATTTTCCACTTTGGAT
Source organism: Burhinus oedicnemus (assembly GCA_008921705.1). NCBI lineage: Eukaryota > Metazoa > Chordata > Aves > Charadriiformes > Burhinidae > Burhinus > Burhinus oedicnemus. The sequence goes on along the minus strand of VFFE01007070.1, from coordinate 1,487,854 downwards.
TGCATCTTACAAATTCTCACTCTTACTTATTTATCTCACTTAAGTTTGATGTCTCACTCTGTAGAAATATAAGTAACCAGCATACACACAAGGACTCCGAGATCCTTCAAAAACCAAGAGAGATATACAGAGATTGTTAAAACAACAACAAGCAGATGAAAATTACCTTTGATTAAGCAGTTAGGTTACAGTCAAGATGTTGATTTCATTCTTTATCTTCCATTCTTAAGTGGACGCTTCATACTATTAGACTGTACTTACACAACTTTTCTTGTAATACAACTTTAAACACTTTTTTTAAACTTGTAATGGAAAGTGATCAGAAACACTTGTTTCAGCGTCAATTTTAGAAAAAACATATTTAGTTCAAAAATTAAGTAAATGTAGAAGATAACATAAAAAAAGTTATTTTCTATCATGATTCTTAGATATTCTTGCCTCTTTTCAATTGCTGGATTGTGTTTATAGTAGCACAAAATTAAGCTTGAAGGGGCCCATAGAGTTAATTTCCCTCAAATAATCCCCCAAAGTAATGGTTATGTTGATTCAGACACATTGTATCAGCACATTTGTATGTTAAACAAAGGTCTTTCTTCCCCCAAGATGTTAACATAGCCTTTTTAATGAATTCCCAATTAATTTTATCAAAAATATTTTAATAAATAAAAGATGAATAGAGAGATGAGGTAGAACCCTGCCCTCTAATGTAGAAAGCAAGCAGAAACAAAGGGTCTTTTTTTTCATTTTTTGTTAATTAACTATGTCATTTGGGAATAAGGATGAGTCTTAAATTGAGAAGATGCAGGAAAGAACAAAAGTGTATATAAATCAAGAATCTCAAAGGAATAAATGGGAAGGGTAAAGAAAAGCACACTTTTTTTTTTTAAAGATCCCTATTATATTATACTTAATTATATTATATTAAATTTATAGTTAAGGCTGACATAATTTCTAGAATGGCTACAAACTTTCACGCTTTAAAGGCAAGTATAAAGGTTAAGGCAAAATATTTTCATAGAACAACCACCCCATGTCAGCTTACTGCAGGGTGACATTCATCTGCTTTTGAAGAATTCATTACTGATCATTGTCTTCGTACTGAACTAACTGGACTGCAGGTCTGAGCCAGCAGAGACATTCCTGACTTCCCATTTGTTAGATGCATTATCCAAAGGAAAAAGGGAGAAACATACTCTTGACTGATGAAGAATGCTCTGGTGATTTATTCGGGTTAACGTGGAGTAAAAAAAGGCAATTGTTCTACTCTTGCAATACACTTGAAAACCTTTACCTTGATTTTATGTGGAATGTTAATACAGAGATGATGCGAGCATGAAGTCTGTGAAGAATGTACACTTGCAAAGGTTCTTTCACACTTGGTTTGATTTTCTCAACTGTATTCTGTAAAAATGTGCAGGGTGAGGCCCTAAAAAGTTAATCTGATACTATTAGTCAAGGCTTATTACAAATGTGGTTTTTTTCACACAGAAACGACCACTTCTGGGTGATTTCCGATCAGCTTGGAGCATGGACAGAACAACACGTCTCCCTGCAACTGTTTATTTAGATGTTGCCTCAAGGCTAGGCCAGTGTTCCGTTACTCCCACTAATGAAATAAAGGAAGATGGCCAAACAGTAATATGTCTGAAAGGCTAGAAGTTATCTCTTTATAAAATAACAGAATGGAAGAGAAATAATACCAGTATCCTCAAAGTGGTGTACTAGGCGAACCAGGGTTTGCCGGAGGGGGATACGTACAAAGTTATCCTTAAGTCTAGCTTATACAATCAGTGCTGATCTAAGACTCCTCTACTATATTCCCAGAGCTCCTCCTCTGTGTATCTCCTCTTTTATATCATTTCCCAACTATCTATGCTCTCTGAGCCTCTGAGAATTGGGGCTTCCAGCCAAGGTGGGTCACCATGTTACTTACAAAAAACACCTCTATAACTCTCTCACTTTGTCACTCCATCTGGAGCCTTTTCACACTTAGCAAATTCTCTTACATTTTTATTGCATAGTGCATTGTCATTCCTTGGTTCTGCAGGCTTGCAGACATGATAAAAGGTGACAATATCAGGACATTAAAATAGAATCTATTGCACACATATCCATGGATCTCATAGCCAGATGGATTTGTTTCAACCCTCCGTTCAGAGGTTTTAAATTAAATTTATATTTCAGTTTTTATAGAACATGGGGCTGGTTAGGTGCTGCAGAGAGCACCTTAATAAAGTTGCATAGTGGTATTAATTGTCATTCTATACCAGCTAAATATTCACTAATGATAATGACTCATTTTGCCTCATTATTTTTCTAGTATACTGCATTAAGGGCTTTATATTGTCAAGGGTTTTATCTTCCTTCTTTGCCTATATTTCTAACACACTAAGGTCTTTCTCTCTCCGCCCCCTCCCCCCTTATTCAAAGCTAGCAAAGTTTTCATTATCCTTGTTCTCCTAGGAACAAGCTATTTGTGATTTGGCCCAGCATTTTTGTGTTCAATCATCTTTCTTTTCTTTGTTGTCAACCCTTTAAAGATACTCCTCTTGCTTTCCTGTAATTTATAGCTTCTCAAAAAGTCTAATCAATTTATACCTTCCCCACAGGTTCAGATCTGACTTTCAGTGTTGGCTGCTTGGAATTCACAGTAATAGGTGTTGCATTTTTGATAACACATTTACTAGTGTGTTAGCCAGGATGATTTATAAAGGGTGCGTGGGAGGATTTGATTTTTTGCCATCCTTAACACAGATGAATTAGGTGAAATATTTCTCAATCAAAAGCTCCACACAAAGGTTGACTCTCAACCACAGCACAAGCTCACTCAGATGGGATCTTTGAGCTTGAGGCATGCTACGAAATACAATACTATAGCAGACAGATCCTTCAAAGGTAGCTCATAGCCATGCAGCGTGGGAAGACTTTTCAGACTACTAGAAACTGCTAAAACATTAAGCTGTCTACAATAAGAGCAACAAATCTATGCTACTCTCAGTAGACATGCGTTTGCTTAGGTTAGTTCCTACATAGAGGGTTGTGGGCAAAATGTTTTCTTATTTAGTTCTACTGGGAGTAAAAACTCTTCCAAGCAATATCAATCAGTTATCCCTTGATTTTTCTGCAGGAAGGCACAGTTTGTGCCTGAAACCCAGTGCCTCTTCTAAGATACAAATCAGAGAGGGTTATTCATGTAGAAACAATTTGATATGCATGCTCCATCCCCTCTTCTAAGGAATGATTCCCCTGATGTGAGATGTTAAGGTCAATGCTTCAGAACCCACAGACCTTACTGACACTTCAAGTTGGCACAGAGTTGCTATTCCACTGCTCCTGTACTTCCACATCCTCTCCCACACTGAACTCCAACATTTCATTTTCCTGTGCTTATAAGAGCGTTTGGCCTTTGAGCTGCTGGTAATTATTGACACTCTTTAAGGTAGCAGCAAGAGAACACTGCCTTTTTTCCTTTATATCTAGTATCTGTTCAAGGACCTTAGGAGATGAAGAGAGGAAGAAATGAGAACAGAGAAACAAGAACAGTAGTGAGGATGTACTTCCAGCAGAGGTCATAAGAACTCCCACATCTTCTGTGATCTTTCATTACAGAGAAAATATCTCTTTAAGGTCTTTTCCTTCTTCAGAATCAGCATTAGCTAGTACTGCTCCTGGAATAAGAAGGCAGAGAGGACTAAAATAAAAATCCTTATCCCTACCAATAAGCACTTATACAGAAGCTCCAATGATTTCCCAGCCTGCATACTCTCCTAAAGAGTCAGAGACACACAAGATTACCAGGATTCTGCCTCCAGAAAAATCCCCTCACCTGGGCTACAAACTTGCACCAAATCCCTGAATCAGATCAAAAAAAGACTTACCTAGAATGCAAACAACAATATATACTCATCGCACAAGGTCCACCACCCAATGACCTTTGCTAAACTTGGCCAGCCCATTTGCGAGTGATTGCTGCTAAATTGGTTCCTTCTGCTCCTGCCTGGAAGGCAGAAAAAGAAACACAGGTGTTTCTGTTTCAACTAATGTCTGAACTAGAGAGTGTCTAGGTATTTTCCAGTTTCTACAACTGGAAACTCTGATATCCTGTTCCAGGCAACAGTCTGTCCATAGTCAATTTACATAAGATATCTGATTACTTTTATATCTCAATATTTGAGTATGGAAAACTGTCCATGAGAGTGTCTTTCAGCAATATTGCTAAGACTAACTTAAACTTACTGAATAGAAATAATAACATTCTTTTTATTATCTGACACTGTAACAATTGACTAGTTATTAATGTGAAGCAGCATCACACAATTGATTTTATTTTGTAAAAAATTATGTCATTCTCTCTTCTTAAATGAGAATGTTTCAATTTCTTCAATGTACCCCATCTCTCAATGCAACTTCAGTGAAATGATTGCAATAGTCCATTTTTAACAAGGCTAAAGTTATCCATCCTTGAATGTGGGGAACTGGCATCTGAAATTTCTTGGCCTTGTGGATCTATTTTCTGTAACCATTTATTAGAATGAGCATAACCAATTTTACTGTAGCATCTGGATCTACTCAAGCACAGGAAGTCTAATGTAACCCCAAAGGAAAAGACTTATTGCACATGCACAGAATAATTACATAACAGAAAATATTTAGTACTGTCTGGGATTCTTGGATAGAAATACAGGAATCCTACTGAGAGCCCTAAGGGAGACTAAGGCAGTGTGGTCTCAGGCAGAAAAGATACTTCTGCTTTGTGGAGGTAATTGATATTTCAAAATTTTGTTTAGATGTATTGAGAAAGAGCCCTCATAATTGTCAGCTGTCTGTTAAAGACAACAGATTTCTGGCCATAAACAGAGTTCTCCCTGTAGTCATCTGTTGAGGGGACTGTCATAAATTTTCTCTTGGAGTAGGACTCTGAGACAACATATCTGGAAGCTTATTTTAGAATTAAAAATTATGAAGGCCCTGGGTTTCCTACATTTGCAAAGCAACTTGTTCCACAATTCTAGAACCTGAAGTTCTGAGGTTGCTTACACAATGTGTTGTCCAGGAATCAGGACATGGGAAATTTTACATTTACTACCTCCATACTGTTTACATAGAATCAGAGAATCACTGAATCACCTAGGTTGGAAGGGACCTTTAAGATCATTGAGTCCTACCATCAACCCAGCACTGCCAAAACTACCGCTGAACCGTGTCCCTAAGTACCACGTCTACCCATTTTTTAAACACCTCCAGGGATGGCGATTCCACCACTTCCCTGGGCAGCCTGGGATGGAGTGTGCTCAATCACCGAGACCAGATTCCTCAGCAGGCTAAGGAAAAAGGTGGCAAGGAAGTACCTAAGTGTAGGAACCTTGCCCAAATTTTTTGACAATTTTGGTAAAACTAATCATTTTTTGTCACATATATTTGCAAATCAGCATGTCTGGTATTGAAATATAAAAATTTCTAGCATTCCTAATTGTCTTGCTGCAAAAGCCCCTAATAAATAGCTTTCCAAATTCAGTCATACATGTAAGAACCATTCTCACAAAATCACTGTTCCTTTCAGCTGGACCTTCCTAAAACATGGATATAAGAGGAAAAGATTAATGCAGCCAGGAGGGAAGTGGCAGTGCCTGTTAATACAAGACTCAGGTAGGAACTCAACAAAGTTCCATAGTTATTCCTTAACAACTTAGAGAGCTTTCATCTGTTTTCGTGAAGATTCCCACCTGGCTGGTTACATTTATTGCCACTTCACTCCCAAATAAAAACATAACTCAGTTTTGGGTAGTAGTACAAATAACCGTTAATCACTGGTCACTGTTCCTACCAGGGTTTACTTAGGTATATTAGAATTAATATCTCTCTGGTAATTAGTATTAAATCATATTAATTCATATCCATATAAAATGCATTTAAGATCATCTACATAAAGGGAATAATTCTTCTCTCTCTTTTACCCCCAGAGTTCTTAATTATATGTCATATTTTCTGGTGAATGGTCACTGCAGAGGAGATAAAGCATCGATTACAGCTTTTGGAACCAAGAATAATTATTCAATGAAACTGAGTGAGTAAGAGAGAGGGAAATGGTTTAATGGTCTGCTTGTTAAGAATGAGAAAATTTGATGGCCCGGGAGAAATGGCCCAAATTTTATCCTCAGAATTACAGGAAAACACTGTTGCAGGTGAAATCTCTGATAAGTTATGGAGGTGAATGGATCTCAGTCTCACTGGCTATGTGTGCATGTCTAAGTGCACAGTGAGTATTCCATACACACACTTCAAAATCAGTGCAGAAAGCTGTTTTCCAGTATATATATGTATTTCTTGATACATACTATCCCAAGGGCAAGAGCACTACCCTTTTGATCTCCTCTCTTCTTATGGCATAATTTTGGGGAGGATTTGGAGTTTTCTCTTGTAAACTTCAAGTTAGCTAGAGAGTGTTGAGAAAAGTCTTGTGGAATAGATGTCCTCTAGGTAAATCTTAACTAGGCAACTCTTATATATTGTCATTGTTTTATAATCTTGATCTCCTAGAAACAAAGGCTATCCTTAATGCCTGGAAAGCCCCTAGCAAGCACAGATGCTCTCCTAAAGAAATGAGAGGCCACTGAATGCAGTGAAGGCATAATCTAGCCATTTTTTTCTGATTCAGTATTTTTCTGCGTGAAGAAATGGCAGAGAATTGAGAAATCAGAATTTTCTGTAAACCAAAAAGAGTCAAATGGTAAAATGTCTTGTAGCACCACCCTATGTATCTTGTCAGCAACTTTACTTTAAATGATGGCTAAAATATATTGTTTGCCGTGCCCCTTGATTTGTTAAATCATAATCATGAAATTGAATTACAGAACAGGAACGATAATAATAGATGAAACTATTATATGTCATAGAGAGGCAATTATGTTGTAGCTAATGATCTTTACTAATAGGATAAGATATACTGCCACAAGTGCCTTGAAGACCATCATCGGATAAAACAGAGTCATCCATCAACTAAACCTTTAAGGTAGTGCTTAATTTGAGAGGTGAAAGAAATGAAATTGGGCTTTGGAGGACACCGCAAATTCCATCCATGTAATGAGATAGAATATTGATCTAATGAACTACCTGAAGTCTAGACTGTATCATTTACCTGGAGCCTGGAGCAACTGGATGCACACACATGCATAACCAAAGGGATGGTGGAGTATAAATTAACTTTTCTTACTCAAAGGCAGTACGGTGTTCTGTATAAATTTGAATATGATTATGTCCTGTCCACAGATTATAGCATCATGCATTAATAGCAGGATTTCTACTGAATGCTGTAAGGCTTAATCAAAGAACCTGGATAATGGGATTCTTGGGCTTATCTTTGCCAGTGACTTAACAATATGGCATCGGTATAGTCATCGAGGTCTACGTTAGCAAGTAGAGCGGTGCAACAGGAGAGAACATGTGGAAAAAAAGAATGTTAAAAGTCCATTGTCCATGATACATATTTTGGAAGTTTCGCCTTCTGGTAGATCTCTCTCCCTCAGTTCTACAGTGAATTGCTTTGAGCCAGATGAATGAGCCCCCAGTTGTACAATCACCCCAGGCAGTGGTTTCCAGGCTTCCTGGTTTTACAAGAATGCCATTGCCTCTGTGGGTGATAGATGAGTTCAACAAATGGAGATTTCTGTGTAAGTAAAGGCACAAGGACTGAAGGATAGCAGCGGAAAGCCCTGATGTATTTGGTACATGGGGTCTTTAGGGGTTTCTGGCCAGAAGTTCAGGGGAATTTCAAGACAATGACCAGGTGTAGCCTCAACCCTGGCTCAGTGGAAAGTGAAGTATAAGATTTGGGAAAACTTTGCTAGTGGGGTGGAGGAAAAATACTGGGCTGGTTTTGCTGATGCTTGACGGTGCTTATGCAGTAGAGAATTTGGATGGAATGGTTTGTTACACTGATGGGATGCTGAAGGAGGACAGACTGTGCATAGGACTGGTCTTGTCTGTACAGTATTCACAAATCAGGGCTGGAAATATACATCTTTTACAGGAGGTAAGAGGAAAAGAGGTGTTTAGACAACAGTCAGGGTGCTTTTTTTGTTGTGTTTTTCTTCACTAGGTAATTTCCCTTTTATTAGCTGGATCCATCCTTCATTCTCCACCATGCTAAGTTGCAAAAGTAATTCTTTGGGTAGCTCTGTCCAATGACAGTAGAGGTTACTCTTGGGCCACTCACACCAATGGAGACTTCTGGTTATAGCTGATAGCAAACGGTCAACTGGATTATTTTCATGATGAATATCCCTGTGTACCAAAAGGAGGTATTTAATTTTGTATCCAAAAGAGAAATGCCTATGTGTAATTGTGTGTGGGATTTTTTTCTTTTCCTAAAGTCTCTCATTAAACTGAATGGCATCTAAAACAATTGCGATTCATTTGCAGCAGCCTGAGGGAAGAAAATGCCAATAGACAGAAATGACATTTATAAATACTGACTGAACAAACAATGTAAAAACCGAATAACCCCCAAATCCCCATACCTTCCCCCTCCTTCTCAAAAGAACTCATTCACTCCCTTCAACCTTTAAAAGGATGACAGCAAAACAAGTGGGAATGATCTACTCTCAAAATTTTAACCAACTGTATTCTTGAGTTTTCTGCATGACAAGTGTTGACCTATATTTAGGACCTATGTATAAATCTGAGTAAAATTGACTAATAATGAACATGTGTTGTGTTGTGTTGTGTGTGTGTTGTCCCTCCGTCATGCCATGTGTCCCCTATATTTTGAGTATTGATGAAAACGGTATTGATTGAGGAGGCTGGAAAAAGCGTGCCTTCATTCTTAGAATAATGTTAAGTCTCATATAGGCTCTCTGCAAATTTCAGAGGATTTGCATGAGACTGAGCCAATTATCTAAGATTCAGCCAGCAGAATGTCAGGAAAAGACAATCTGAGGTAATACAGACAAGTTCAGTTTGAGTCAGAGACTGCACAGTCTCAGAGAGGCATGAACATAATTCTGTCTCTGATTAAAGACAATGAAAAGTGTAAAGAGATTCAAGACAAATTACTGAATCAGTCAAGAAGCTGCAGATGTTCTAGTATTCCTGTTTTCTCTGTGCATTTTGGCCAAGTTTTCCATACATTACAACAAATGTGGTATTAATCTAAATAAAATCCTTAACTTGTTATGGATTTCTTCTTTGCTGTCTAGCATAAACATTATTTTAAACTGATTATGTCTTACACTTGGATTTAATGTAGTAAAAACCACATGAGATAATTCTGCCAGTTACTTCTTATAAGTTTTTTGTTGTATGTGTGAAAGAAAGAGCAACATGGGCAGGTGGCTATTTTAATTTTTTGTAAAATTCAGTCCATCCTGGTAGGGGAATCTGTGAAATTTAAGCAGACTTTAAATCCTCTTGTCTTCTCTGTCAATTGGATGATATAGTATGCATAAATGTTTAACCATATTAAATACAAATAGAAAACTCTTGACTGAAAAGCGGTGCGTGGTTGATAACATGGACTATAAGGACTAAACCAAAGGCATTTGCTTCAAAATATAAGCAATCTGGATATAAAATTAGCTCTGCTGGAGGCAATATTCATAGATATTTTACAGAAACTGAGTCTTCTACATAAAATAGAAAAAAACTACTGCAGGGAATCTGCCCCATAGAGGAAGTTAGAAGAGTGAAGTGTCAAATCTGCAATTCCCATGAGGCACCTTAGCAGCATATCTAAATCTTATTTCTTATACTAAACAAACAAACAAACAAACAAACAAACAAACCCACACAACAAAACCTAGAGGAAACAGTTTAACTTTGTTTAAAAAAAAAAGACAAAAAGATATAATAAAAACTTTTCAACCAGCCTGATTTTCTCTGCCAACTGTATAAGCACCACTCAGCTGCTTGTGTTATTTTAGGATGCAAACAGCATTAATTAACCCATTGGGAAATGCCCACAACAGACGTACTGATAGCATTCGCATGTTTTAACAGAAAACCACTAGGGAACTTGGATGCCTTGCTTCATCTATGTCCAACCAATAGAGACAGTACACACATTTTTAAGGTTTCATTTAAGCTATTAGGCACTGTACTGTGTACGTATCTTCCATGCAAAAAGAGTGCCAACAGCAATGTTCTGACTCAGTTTAATGAAATTTTCATGACTTCCTCCTTTTTTCTGGATACTGAAAGAATCATTTGCTTTGTAAAGACTGTCTCAAAGAGGATAACTTGGTACCAGACTTCAGACTCAGTTGGTCAGCTCTGAGTCATTGTCAAATCCCCTGGCAAGTGAATGTTTCATCTTGCTGATGTTTCTAAGCTTTGAAATCTTCATCAGGAGTACATTTTTCACTGTCTACCATGAACCAAAGTTCTACTGTTCACAGAGCTGATGTGTGACCAACTGATTGTTTCAAAAATGACAATGAAGCCCTTAAAACTGTATTGTAAGCAAATTTAGGAGTTCAGAGAACCACTTAGGTATGATTCATGGCAGCTTAAGCTCTGAAGAAGGCCAAACTGCACTCTGTTCCAGCAGGTGCTTGAGCAATCCTCTCCAAAATCAGCCGCACTGAATCAGTGCAATCTAGCCTAGAGTGACCACGGTATGGAACAGACATATAGAGATATTGTTATTATTTTATTTTTAGTAGAAACAGGATCAGTTTGCTTTTTGGGACAATCTGGAATTACTTTTCTCCAAGCTATTATTCAATAAGATATTGGACTACTTTGGGGCACTCAACACTTTTAGGCTTATCTTAAGGAATTTCTTTTTCTAGTCATATGATTTTAGAATGAAATTTGGTATAGTTTTAAAATATTTCATCATGAAAAGTTCCTTTAAATCACAGAAGATTTTTTACATCTTTTTACCACCTTCATGCAATTTTCCATCAAAACTTATTGAAAGCATAACCTCAAGAGTCTCAGAAAAATTGTGAAATGATCCTATTTATTCCTTTTTTTTTCTTCTACCTTTCCCCTTATGTCAGGATTGTTATGCTAAGATTCTGTGGGCAGCCTGATGTACTGTTTTGAAGCCTGTGACAGGCTCTACTATGGCAGGTTGGATAATACATGACAAGATCAATCCATGTAAAACAATTCTGCAAGTTGTATGGCTGTAATTTGACTCATGAAGGACAGGAGTTCTTCTAAAGAATTTTTGCCCCATGAGGATGGTCTGTGAAAGCCTAACAATATGAATGAAGCATTCTGTTTGTTCCTTTGTGAAGGGGACATCTAATTAGTGTGCTGGCATGAAGAGTATCAGAGGTTACACTATCTCCTCAGGGAACTTCTCTATGATTAAATACAAGCTCCCATTTAGGATGATCCAGTCAAGGGGTCAAGAAGGCAAAAGACATAAATTCATTCACCCACAGTGTTTGCATGTTAATTGTCAAGCCTCTTAGTTGTTCAAATGTGAGATAAGAGTGCACCCAACCTACAGGTGTGTGGACAAGAAACGTTAAGTCTTTGAGCTGAATTTTTCCTTCTTTACGCCTGTATAAGACCGTTGTGGCATTACTGACCATGGGAGACCTGTTGCAGAATTGTAGTGAAGTCCATGGAAGAGGAATATGGTCTCTCGCTGTGGCTAGCCATGAGCAAACAAGGTATCAAAAGGGCAAAATGAGCTTCCACTTATTTTTCCACTTGCTTAGAATGTTTTTGGGCATATAGGAGATAAAATATCATGAAAAGACACAGGGAATAGAATTTCTCAACATGTAATCAAATCCCCACTGTACTGCAAATATTTCTTAAGCTTGACTTGGAGCTTTACAGCTCTATAGCTGACATACAATGTATGCACACCCACACCAAGTTTAGTCACTAAACTCTATACGAGAAGCTGAAATTAATTCACTGACTAAAAATTTGCCAGGAAGCAGAAAAGGACAGGAAATTCATCAAACATCTGTCTTAAGAGCACAAATTGCTTAAAGGTGACTTTCCAGTGATTTTTGAAGTACTAGGAATTTGGTCTTTCTTTTCCCTGCATAGAGAAGTACTTAAATGTGTTGATCTGGGTGGAAAAGGTAAAATCATTTCTATTCCCGCTTGCTTTTACTTTAAAATATTAGGCATGTGAAAAAATATCCTCTTTCAAGGGCTTGGAATTTTATTTGCCCTGTGACATTTCAACTGAGTGTTTGATAGAATTACATCTTTTAATGTAACCTTGCCCTGGAGTTGTTGAATACCATTAGAGATACAGTCAAAAAACAGTTTAAAAAAACGAACTAAAATTCAAGCCTCTAGCTGAGTGCCTCCTGACATTTGGACAATTTTACAATAACTGCAGAGTCTTCCAGAGTACGGCATGAATATTACCTCTGTTCAGCTTGCTGTATTGTCAGTTGGTTCCCATGTGCTCTTCTCCACAACATAGTATGATGACTGCCAAATTCGATAGATTAGGAATGAGAATTGTCAATGGTTTTCACACCACAGTTGTTTTGTGATCACAGGTAGTTTTTAATGGGATTTCAGAATCAAAGAAACAGGGGAAAGGAAGGGGCAAACTGGGATACATAGTCCTGTGTGCCATAACTGTAAGCATCTATTCAGCAGAAATCTGAGTTCATAAGGCCCATAGAAGATACATAGTGCGCACCACTACACATGCCAGGGTACAAAACATTTCCTAGTGTTTTACTTTTACTTTGAAACTGAAAGAAAAGCATTGCAAGATTATGAGTAAATGGTGGTGAAGTGTAAGAGAGATCACAAGTTTTGCTAGTTTCTAAAGCCTTTTGTGCAGTAATGGATTAGCTGAGTGAAACTGCTAGAGATCCAACAAAACAAGTGTAATTTCACACTGAAGAAGAAAGGACAGAAAAGGCCTGTAGCGTTTCTTACCAATATTAGTTTCCTGTATATTTCCCCCTTAAAGTTTTGAAGGAATGTGAACATCAAGAACTCATGGCTCTGGATCAACTTCATCCTGAAGTTCTAAGGCTTTCACTCTCTCGGTGGTATAGTTTGTTTTTTCCTTACCCAGTTTTCCTTCTTTTTTAAAAAGCTGCCAGCATTTGGCTGGTTACTTAATTTTACAGGAATAAATAAAAGGATATTAAGATAAAAGGACAGAATAAGAGCATCTGCATCTTTTTTTTTGGTAACACTACAGGAATGTTTTGATTACGGTACTTCTCTAAGAGAAAAATTAGGATCAGTTCTTGATTCTTCTCTTCTTCAGAATATTGTTTGTGTCTCTATGGGATATTTATTTTACATAGGGACTTCAAGGGACACCAGCATATAGTAACTAAAGTGTAAAGAGCTGATATTGAATGGGGAGTGGAAACTATTGCATTCACATAGCTGCCCATGTAGAAATCTCACAATGTAAACAAATAAAATAAAATGAAATAAATCCTAGTTTATAGCCAAGGGAAAGTTGCAATCTGCATATTTCAGAAGAACTAGTGGTGGAAAAAAAATAACCCCACTGGGAAAACAACATCTTTCACACTCTTAAGGTGGAGTCAAATTTTCCTTGAGCATGTTTGCTTTGGCTTTTTGTTTTATATGCAGACCATTGCTGTTAGAGAAGCACATTGAATAATAACAGCAAAGCTTAACATTGGTTTCCCATATTTCTCTTCTCCTGTGATTTGTCTCAGTTAGGCTATTATCCCAAGACATTTTTCAGCTTTTATGGTGACAGCAATGTCCAGCATAGGTCATGGGAATATGTTTCTACAGTTTCCCCCTGCAAAGAAGGACCTGTTATGGTGAAGTTGGCCATGCTACATTTGAACATTCTCAGTGTGGAATCATCACTGTTACTAAAATGTCAAGTGCTAAGTGAAGTGAAAAATATTCTGGATTTTAAGAAAAAATAAATACAAGAAAATCCAAACCAAAACTGAGCAACTAAAGGTCTACTAGAAAACTTCAACAATTATTTAGACATGCACAGATGTGTGAAAGGAAAATTAAATTAGACAGCCAAGTGCAAAGCTTACGCTGAGAAAAAACAGAGCTTAAGACTTGAAGAGCATATATGTATATAGGCACAGTTGAAACTGAGTCGAATGTCCCTCTAGGCTTTAGTGCAAATTGAATAGACATTGATGGATTTGTTTTCCTTTCAGATTAAATTGAACTTTTGATTTGAAAGTAGTTTACCTGCTCCTGCGCTTGAAAGCTACATTTTTCCTTAACTAATTTTCTCTTGTTAAGGCACTTTAGTTTCATAGTGGTTTATAGTGTTTTACAAATTGACACTGCAATCCTCTGGAAGGAGCAGGGAAAGAGAAACATATAAATAATACTGAGCAGTACTTTCCTGGATTGCTTTACCCCCACAGTGGTCTGCTCTTTTTAAGAAAGTCCATTTTGTGCTGTTATGCTTTTAAATACACTTGAATTGATATCTGAAGTCAGGTATTACAACTTCCATGGAGTACAAGCCTTTCTGACCATTTTTAAGGTGCTGCTGCAGTACAAGTAATAAATAATTGTACTAGTCTCCAAAGGAGTATGTATTCACTATCAGCCTAGACTCAATGGCTGTGCAGACTATAGAGTATGGCCTTTGTGGTTTCAGCTCTTCTATCCCCTGCAGAAGTCTCAGACTTGATCTCACATCAGCTCTACCTACAGTGATGCTTGGACACCTCTCCATACCAGCTCTGGAGCAGCCCACCCAGCAATATTCAGGGGAACATTTTGCTCTGCCCTGAATCTAATGGCAGACTCAAGATCATGCTCCATATTGTGGGAAAGGGTTATCATGACCTGTAGTTGGGCTGAATGTCTAACATGTCCCACCTATCCTCTGGCAGCATCACATGGTTAACATTGGACAGACAGGAGTGAATTCTTCCAGCAACAGCTTCAGTGTTGCTTACCTAAAGGACAGAGGAGTTTCAAAAGCAGTGTGAGCTCAGGATGGGTTGATGCTGCTTGCAATGCAACACAGAACCATAGAATGGTTTAGGTTGGAAGGGACTTTAAAGATCATCTAGCTCCAACCCCCGTGACATGCACAAGGACACCTCCCACTAGACCTGGTTGCTCAAAGACCCATCCAGCCTGGTCTTGAACACTTCCAGGGATGGGACATCCACAGCTTTCCTGGGCAACCTGTTCCAGTGCCTCACCATCCTCATAGTGAAAAATCTCTTCCTAATAACTATTCTAAATTTACCCTCTTCCAGTTTCAAGCCAGTACCTCTTATCCTATCGCTACATGCCCTTCTAAAAAGTCCCTCTCCAGATTCCTTGTAGGCCTCCTTCAGGTACTGGAAAGCTGTTATAAGGTCTCCTTGGAGCCTTCTCTTCTCCAGGCTGAACAACCCCAACTCTCTCAGCCTGTCCTCATAGCGGAGGGGCTCTAACCCTCTGATCATCTTCATGGCCCTCCTCTGGACTCACTCCAACAGGTCTATGTCCTTCTTATGTTGGGGCTCCAGAGCTGGACACAGTATTTCAGGTGGGGTCTCACGAGAGTGGAGTAGGGGGGCAGAATCACCTCTCTCGACCTGCTGGCCACACTTCTTTTGATGTAGCCCAGGATACGGTTGGTTTTGTGGGCTGCAAGTGCACATTGCTGGCTCATGTTGAGCTTCTCATCCACTGACACCTGCAAGTCCCTTTCCTCAGGGCTGCTCTGGATCCATTCTCCACCCAGACTGTATTTGTGCATGGGATTGCCCCAACCCATGCGCAGGACCTTGTATTTGGCCTTGTTGAATTTCATGAGGTTGGCATGGGCCCACCTCTCAAGCCTGTCAAGGTCCCTTTGCATGGCATCCCTTCCCTCCAGTGTGGCCTCACCTCCACACAGCTTGGTGTTGTCAGCAAACTTGCTGAGGGTGCACTCAGTCCCAACATCCATGTTACCAACAAAGATGTTAAATAGTATCCGTCTCAGTACCGACCCCTGAGGAACACCACTCGTCACTGCTTACCACTTGGATGTTGAGCCACTGACTGAAACACTTTGAGTGTAACCGTCCAGCCAGTTCCTTACCCACTGAGTGGACAGGTGTGTGGAGAGCTGTCTCTGGAGATGGATGGTCTTTTGGCTGACCTCATACTGCTTAGCTTATGCTAGAGAGTAGACAACCCACTAGATAACTAAGTTGAAACTGATACATACTGCATCCCAGGGAACACCTGCTTTGAAAAGAGAAAACTTTATACTTATTGAGTAGAGTGACATCAAGGAATTCCAGCCAGGACTGAGGTGCTGTTTAGACACATAACAAACTATATCCCTTTCTAAAAAAATAAAACAAAACAAACAAATTAAAAACTCTCTTCCAATCTAAATGCATAAATTGAGAAAGAATTATTATATCCTACTGACATGGAAGGAAACCAAGGCACAGGGATCTTGCTTGGCTTGACTGGAATCATACAGTGGGGCTGTGAGAGAAATAAAGATCAGATTTCCCAAGCCCATTTCAGTGGTCAGACCATAGATACCGGGCATCAGGATTATCAAACTAAATACTATGACCCTGCATGCTCAGGCCATTGTGTCACTAAATTCTATGGCAATATTCACATACAGGAGACTGAGGTTTAAACTCCACTCCAACAACATAACAACTAAAGCTTTACTGATCAGTCTTGTGACTATGTTGAGAATATGGTCCTACCATAGAGGTGATTTATTATATGTGGACTAGTTGGACCAGCCATTCATGAACACTGTGAATTGTATCCTAATCCTTCAGGAAGGGCACCAGATTGCCTTTGTTTTGCACAGTGCTTCTCTTTGGTACTTTGCATTTAGAGCATCTGTTCCAGGGAAATATCAGTCAGTGGGTTTTCTGTTTCATGCACAGATTAATCTCATAACATCAAAGATTAATGACATATGATCAATGAAAAGGGGAAAAAAAATCTTTGTTTGCCTCAACATCCTGGCCCAATCCCTGCCATGTCTCTCTTTCCAGATCTTTTCATCATGGTATAGAGGAGTGAAGGTGGAGAGAGAAAGCTGAGATATCCCACTAATAACTTCTGAAGTATTAGAAATAAGCTTGGGGTAGAGAGATGAGATGTGGGGGGGTGAGAATTGGTGCTGTTTTGCATCTGCCTGCTAAGTATCACAAACAAACACAGGCAGAAGCTTTTCACTCCCCTTGTCATGTTACTCGGTGCCTTAGCAGGTTACAGATTGTGCCTGTAAGACACTGGTTTCAGCTAGAAATCCTTCTCTGCTTATTTCACTTTCAAATATAGAGAAATAATGAAAAGAGGAGCATAATATGTTTTTAAAAATATGGATTACAAAGGAAATTATTTCCTACAACACCAGATTCCCAGGACCAAGACATTCAGCTAAGGTGAAGTAGGTTCCTGTACTGGCTGCACGTCAGCTCTGATGGTTAAT
The DNA here is from genome assembly GCA_008921705.1 of Burhinus oedicnemus. Lineage (NCBI taxonomy): Eukaryota > Metazoa > Chordata > Aves > Charadriiformes > Burhinidae > Burhinus > Burhinus oedicnemus. Next base: position 1,470,480 of record VFFE01007070.1, on the reverse strand, counting down.
ACAAACCAAGCAACTTGCATTGTACATTATATTCTCTCACAGAAAAGATATCTGCTTGTGTAGCTGCAGAGGTAACTAGTGCTCGAGAGATACGTGAAATGGAGTCCTTATGGATGATTGGATTATCATGGTCCTTTCAGTCTGTGAGCTGCTGTAGAAGCTTCTGTCGCTAGTGATGAAGTTTAGGCAGATATTTGTCCCCAAATCCCGCATTGCTACTCAAGCCATCAAATCACTTTCAGCTGGTAGCAACTCTTTGTTTTTACCTAAAAGTCAGAGAGTGGCTATGAGACTCTAAGACTTTAAGGATAATTCAGCATCTACACTGAAGTGTAGAAATTAACATAGACAAAGCCCACCATGCGGAGATGTGGAGCCTTACTTGTATTTTACTGCATTTGTAGGACAAAGTTTATAACTGGGTCGGTATCCTTATTAGACAGAAAAACCTTACAGAAGTTGTTTAGTTTTACATCTAAAGCATTAGATTGAAAAGTATGCCTCAATTCTTGGTTTTCTATAACATACCCAGGAAGTCTTGTTTTCCTCTGTTCAAATGAAACGTGTGTGTGAGGTGAGGAACATTGGTGGGCTTAAAGTCTCTTTCTGATAGCTTAACCTTAAATTATACATTACCCCTTGAATAGTCCAGCTAAGGAAAAATATTCAGGGAAATACCTCTTGTAGAATACCAGCAGTATGTTGTTTACTCCATTCTCAGAACTATGGGACCCCATCCTGCAGTTCTCACTTGTTGGTGCAAACAAATATTCAGAAAGACAGCTGTTCCCTGCCTAAAAAGAACAGGTGGGAAAACTCAGATCGAAATTTTCTGGAAGAAAATTCAGCACATCTTCTTCTAAGCTGTATAGGAACTAAACAGTGGAGAATGCAAAAATTTACCTTCAGTTTTCAGTATCTGTTTTAGTCTGATTTAAATTTTGTTTGAGACATGATTTAAGATTTCAGTAGCATCAGAGCCTTTCTTCTTTCTTCCCAGTCAACTAATTCACCCCTAGTTGTTTCCCTGTTCTAATATGAAAGAAATTCATTTAGTGGAAGAATCGGTGAGTGCCAGGCTGTGTTTCCCGTGACAACCCCCTGAGCAGCACTCTGAAGTTATGCTGTTTTTCCACAGTGCCCCTTCTTCTTCCCTTGTGCCTTCTCCCTCCAACAGCTCTGGGGAAGGATGCACAAATATTGAGGATAGGAGCACCAACAGTGGCTCAAATTCACCCCTGAGGGGACTGAAACGCTGTACAAATCATCAGAGTTGTATCAGGAATGAATGTGGCCATTTATGTGAGCAAGAGAATTGGGAAATGTTGGCTGCACATGCATAGACTTTAATGTGCCTGTGTGATCCAAATTCAGGAGGAGTATGCAGAGTGAAGTAAACTTTTTTAATTTCTGTTTGAGAGGCTGTCATCTAGGATCATGATGTTGTATAATATGATGCATCATATCCCATAATATAAGAGAGGAAGATAAACCTTTTTATTTAAAACCTGTGACAATGCCCAGTGTTGTTGTTGACTGAATTCCAATTACCTGGGAAACATTCCGCACATCACATTTCAACATGTCATCTCTCCTAAGTGGAACCAATTGCATTAAAACAGTCAGGAAACTTCAGGCCCCCACACTTCAGTAAAAATGTAATCATAAAAATTTAAAATGCATATATTCATTTTCCCCCTTCTTTAACAATGTCAGGCAAATATGCCTCATCGGGATTCACCACAGACACAATTATCAATGCTCTGTCTGCAGAATTGTTAATGGAAAAATTACATACACAGACTCTTGATAAACTGTGCATCTGATTTCACTGTTTGTGAAGCACAGAGATATTAATTATTACTGCTGTCACTCTTCTGGTTGCTGCAAAGGAATGGCAAAAGTTTTCCATAGGTGGGTCTCTCTCTTTCTTGAGCACACTGTAGCTTGAGCTAAGAGGAGGACACCAAAATAGCTGTGGCGTGGTTGTATCAAAGGCTGATTAACTGGAGAACCCACAGCAAATTTCAGTGCTACATCGTTTCTTTTTATTTAGGATTGAAAGTGCTCTAGAATGCCTCAGTTTATACCTCTCTGGACTGTATTGTTCTCTGACATTTTGACAATTTATGTTAGTTGCATATAAATAGGAACCTGAGATACGCCAGCAAAAGTTAATGCTTTGATAAAAAAAAAAAAAAAAAGGATGTTTTTCCTTAACATTTTGTTTTGCCTAAGCAAAATAGCCTATACAAAGAGCATATCCTGCTTCAACTAAAGACAATTGCAGAACATTAATTAGAGAGTGTCATTTCACTAAAATGTGTGAGGTCATGCTTGAGGTAACGAGGATGTTTTAAGCAATTAGCAACAAACCCTAGCCATTCCATTATTTGAACTGTCGCTTATATATCGAACTATATTCAACTCCAACTACTACAGGCTGTGGAAGTTTTGGATTAATTTTATTTCCCATTTCTCTTGGAATAAGATCTATTTTATTCTCTCAGAGATTGTGGGCTTAAGCTTTTCAGGCTTTTTATTTTTCTTTTTTAGATTCAGCACATCTTTGGCTGCATTTCTCTAGGTTTGCATGAATTAAAACTGTTAGGGGCAGAGTGTGATTCTCCTCTCCTCTAGTTTAGCTGACCCCAATTTCAGGCTGGGCGAGATCCTCAGTGTAGGAGGTCATCTGCTATTAAATAGTAGAAACTACTCCACTTTTATAATTGGCTCTTCCAGCTGCATACAGGTATAGAAGGCCCCTTTGGTGAATATGCAGTCTTTATTCTTCTCTGAACATGGCACTCAGATAGACTGGTCACGGATCAGGTGTTAGTCCAGGCTAGTGTGCGTGGAGCCATCACTGAAGCCTTCCCCTGCAGATCTGTTGTGAGAGTTTTGCTCGTCCTCCACCTTTTTGTATTTTTGTCAGCAGAAGCGAGCCCTGATATACTGATGACATATGCTTTTATGTTACAGTTGCTAGTTTAAATCTGTAAGTCAGTATCTTAATTCACATCACGTTCTAACTTTTATGCAGGAAGCTTTATAGTAGTGCGTGGATGTTCTGAATACATGTAACTCAACCGGTATGACATCATCTCTTGCTGTTGTATATTGCTTTCCTAAATAACTCAGGGGGATACGATATTTCACTACTGAGAGTTCTTTCCTGCTTGTTTTTTTCTTAAAATAAAAAATACGTTAAATTCTAAATAAATAATTCTGTTAATTGCTCCTTTTTCAATCATTTCACTTATTTCTTTCTCATGTGAACAATAAGCAATAAAGATATTATTATCCTGATATGCCCATAAATATAATGTATCACTGGGAAAGAGTTACAGAAGACCTACCAAAATAACTTGAAATGGAAACTGAATGAAGTGATCACTGGGGATAAACAACGCAAAACTTCTGAACCTCTTTGGTCATGCTTGCAGGAAGAATGCTGAAAGTCATTTGGAAGGTGATTGCAATTTGTGAGAGTACTGGATTATGATTCACCTCAGGTGATGGTGGTAAGTGAAATCTTAGTGAGAACTTTTAAGTGTGGCACTTTAGCTTAGGACAGTTGCATTGCAAGAATCAGAGAGGTAAAATGATACTTGGAATTTAATAAGTGGCTTCCTCAGTTTTTTTCTTTTTGTATGTAAAATGGTCTTTTCTTTCTGAAAATGAAGTCTTCCTGAAAATCCTCTAAAAGCTAATGTAGAAGAACCAGTAAAAAAGAGCAAATGAAGATGGTCTAGTCACCTGAGATTTTTCTTCCTTTAACTTCTATTTTCTCTGAGCAACAAAATGAAAAGATTTTCTTTCATCAAACGTTTTCTGTGATGGCAGTGGTTTGGAGCAAACGTGTGATAAGAATATCTGCAACATAAAGATAGCTGGAAACTTTGAATCGGTCCCTTGGCTGACAGTGGGCAGCCCTGTGTGTTACAAAGGAGGGTATGAGAAATCTTATGCTTGGCAGATGTGGAATAGTTTGCAGCCATCCTAATCGGTATTGCCTTGGAATTGATTTAACCCTGAAACATGAGGTGAGGCTTTTTTTTTTTTTTTCATTAGCTCTAGATATTTTTATCAGAGTAAATGCTCGTCTCTTCCTCGGAGCTATACCTGGTACCAGTGAAAACCTGTAGTAATGAGTTTCACTGTTTAACTATTTAGTGAGTGAGGGTGCAGAACTTTTCTTCTAACACAACCAACTGTCTTCCTTTAACAAAATATTTTTCTCTTTTGTAATTGCTCCCTTTGAATTTAAGTGGTTGAGCCTTTTGTCTTATACTTAAAGACCGAAGTTCCCAGTGCTTCATTTATAAGTGCATATGCCTTTTTTGTAGCCTGCTTTATTAACCTCCTTAAGATAAACAAGCTCAGTGTTTTCCATTCTTCTTTGTAGGTGAGTTTTCATGATAATTCTAACCAACTTTCTCTGGACCTCCTTTAACTCCATAGTGTTTCTTTTGATCTGGGATGCTACACATAGTAGTACTTTTGATTTATACTATTGCATTATATTTTTCATATTATATTTAATCTACTGAAGCACAGAGAAGATCGATCTTCACTAGCATGCTGCTGCTGGACTATCCACAACACCACAGATTGACTGTTAGCAACAGCGATCATTAATGAAATACCATTTTAAAGCCCAAACAAAAAACCCAACATCAACAAAAAATGTCTTGTTTATGAAAGTAAAAATATTGTAAACCACAGTATTGTCAGGATATGATGTTTAAAAAAACCCAACAAAACATCTTATAAGGGACAGATTTTTCTATTACAATAGCACTCTGCGTAGATCAAGGTCTCATTGGTTTGCTGACATAGGTTTTTCTGTATGCATACTTATGTCCTGACCTGATAGGCTACTGTTTAAACAGTTGAGACAAATGCAGTACTCAGGATGCTCAACAACCGTGTTATTTCCACTGCTTTTACAGGTGGAGGGAAGGTTTTATACGCAAAGACCCATATCTTGCAATCACTTATGTAGTTAATTAAAAACACATGAATGATCAAATTGATTACAATAGGACTGTTTACAAGCTTAAGAATAATTAAGCTTGAATGGATGTGGTTATGGGGTTGAGACTTTTCTGCATAATCAGAAAGATATTATATGCGGGAGAAAAATGGTGAATTGCGTTATTTATTGCTTCAGTTACTGTCTTTGCAGAGTATGGATGCATACTTATGTCTACTACATCCACTGTGAGAAAAGACATAGGATTAATGAGAAGAAACGAAGAGAAATGCACCTAGTGTAGTGATGTAAAGCTACTGCACCTTACCACATTGCATATTTGTAGAGGTGCCTCTGTAGGTGGTCATTAAGGAAAGTCAAACATGCCACTAGATGTTATTCTGCCAAATAACTATTGGCAGGGTCACAAAAGTCTTTGTAAAACTGAGAGAGATCTTCAATCAGATCCCAACTTGAGAACTGCACAAGGTGTTAGTTAATAAGATTTACATATGTGCCCTAAGCAACAGATTGATGTGAGGTTTTTGCTGCAGAATGAAATGATGTTCTTAAAAACACTCCTTATGCTACCTTGGAAATATGGTGTTTGTGGATAGGAAATCTGCTTGCAGTTTATTTGCTGTTTGGAAGAAGTGACAAAGCAGAACAGATGCTTTCACTTTTGCTGCTTGAGTGGAATAATTCCAGAAAAATTTGGAAAGCAGTGATAGAATTTTAAGAGATTTCAGAGAAACATTACAAGAGTTTATCTTCCCTGATGCACAAGACTTGGAAAGAAGGAAGTTTCCAGGTGAATTAAATAAAGCAAAGTAGTATCCACAGGTTCCAGAGGAGAAAGAGATGAATTATTTGAATCTCAAACAGGTATTGGCAACTAGGAGGGAAGAGGTAAGGCCTGGCTTGAAGATGACACTACCTCTAGAGAACGGGTAGATGTGGTGATTACATGCAGGAGTAAGAAGGCCTAGAACAAGTCTTCTGTTTACTATGGGGGTAGAGAGAAGTTAGGAAATGTGTGTGCCCCTACAAAGTAAAATTTCCCACTAATGTGGGTGTGGTTATCTTTTGACACAATTGTCAGTGGGAGATGGTGGACGGGGTTTATTTTAATCATGTAAGTCCCCTTAGGACAGTTTCTTGTCTCTACACAGTGCTAGTGCTTGGCTCACAAAGAATGCTTTACTGAGCTAAGCATTGGCTGTGACATTTGCTAGGCAAGCTCAAAAATCTAATGCCATACATTATTAATAATGATAAGTGTTCTGTAAAGAGAAGACATCAGAAGCGGACTCATGTTCAGGCATTATATGCCAAGTGATCTTGTTCCATCATTCTATGGCAAATACAATTATGCATTATCGATATTAAAGATGCCCATGTCATGGATAATGTGAATACATATTGCGAAGTGGTAATGAAATTTGGAATATCTGATTAGTCATGGGAAAACTACTGAAAAAAAAAGTATTTTATCTAGTTTTCTAACATCATTTTTTACACTGAATGACCAATTACACTTCTACTATATGCCATTTATTTTGCATATTTTAATTTCTAATTACTGATAAATTGGTGATTAAGATGACATTGATCCATTAATGCCTGCTGAATGTTTAATTCGTGGATACCTTAAAATGCTCACTGTTATGCAGGATTCTGATAGGTTTTGGCTGGAACTCTGAAGGAGTGACATATTTCTAGCCTCTGAGTTCAGTATATCTACCAGCAAATTGAAGCATCAATGCCGCTTGATTGAAGCATCAATGTCACCGCACCATCCACAAAATTACTTCTTTTAAATTATTAAGATCTTAAGCTGAAACTCAGCCCAGAAGGGAGCCAACCTAATGCTATGAATGCTCAACTTAAGTCTGTAAATGATTGCTGGCTCCTTCCACAGAAACTGTATTTCAGTTCTAATGTATTCTGTGCCCCTAAACAGCTAATCAGCAAATGATGGGCACTATTTCCATCTGTTTGACGTAAGCCTGTGCTTCTAGATGAAAAGTCCTACCCAAACGGAGGAAAGGCAGAGGATCATCAAGAAATACGTATGCCTCTGCACTTCAGGAACCAGAAATGGGTGCAGCTGAAAAAGTCAGTGCTTGCCAAATCTTTTTTGACTACCCCACTGCTGAATACTTTGTGGCTGTCATGTTGTTTTTATCAAAAAACCCCTATTAGAAGTATGGTTAGGTTTGTAGAATAATATGACCCTAATTTTTATCTCATGGCTTTCACCGTTGCCAAGACACAGCTGAATTCCTACTTTGGAATAGATGAGCAACTTGATGGTTCACCAGTCTTGTCTCCAGTTGCATGCACTAGATGTCTAACCAATAGAAAGTAAGCTGGGTACCTGTGTATGGAAGGAGCTGTGCTGTGCTGTGATACCTCCTTGGGTCAGTATGGTGACAGATCTCGTCACTGATCAGCAAGGACTGCAAATGAAGGGGAGCTGAGTGGGCTAATGAGGCCAGCAGGAGGGGTGACCGCACTGACAAGTAGCCAGGATGCCTAGCAGCCAGTCAGGTTCGGGTCTGAAGACACTAATTGGGGTCGCGCACAGTCCAGAAATCACCCAGCAAGTCTGAGTGAAGAGGCAGGTCCATGGGCAGCCTGGGAAGTCCAGCCAGTGTCTCGGAGAGACTGGGTGCAGATGTAGCCGCTACACAGCTGCGATGTAGAACAGATGGGGGGCTACCATAAAGCCTCGGCTTACAAGCAGCTCCCAAGGGAGACAGGGCAGGTCCTTGCTTCTAGCCTACTACACAACAGCTTTTCCCAGTGGAGGAACTGGTCCTTACCTCTGCCTATTGAACCCTCAGAAAGAGACAAATGCACCTGGGACCCTGACAGACCTGCACTGCAGAGGACACAGGGAATGTGATTCCTATTTACCCCAGCATCAGAAAACACGTTTTTTAAGGCATTTGGCAATATTTGCCCAGAGCAAGCTGTGAAAAACACCTTGACAGGCCTCGAGCGTATTGTACTCACAAAGAGAGGTGTGGGAGCCATGGAGGCCTTATAAGTACCAGGCTTTGTAGGAATGTAAATGCAAAAACCACATGGCAAACACCTATGGCTGTGAGCACTTTTCATATGAGCAGGGGTGTTGAGAACCAGCATTTTTGAAAATCCTAGTTACATTGGCTCTGACCCCGTCTCATCCCAGCCTCGCTGGAGGAGGAGGAGGAGGAGGAGGAGGTGTGCTGAGCACTGTTAAACAGCGGTTGTTTTCTGCCCAGAGATGGGAACATTGCCAGGGAGGGGAGAGTGATCCCTGTATCTTGTTTCTATGGAGTGATACTAAGAGGCTTCATTAATTAGCATTCATGCTGAATAGCTCGCTGAGATTCTCTCATGAAAAGGCATGCAGAGGGTTGCCTTTTCAGAGAGGCCCGGGGCTGCATGTTTTCAGAGGTCATCACACTCAACTGCCGTTAACAGTGAAAACAAATTTTGGGTGGTCGTGAGGTGGTGCTGGAGGAGAAAAAAAGAGATGCTGTTGAACGCAAGTAGAAAGTATTTTGTGGTGCCAGGGTTCCATAGAATTGGATTATTTGTTTTTTGGTTTTTTTTTTTGTTTGTTTGTTTTTTTAAGTTGAGAGCCTGCTGTAGAGATGCTAAGCTTTGTTCTCAGTTGTAACTGATGTCCTTGCCAAGTTACTACTGCAGTGGGCGTCTGGAGATCAGGAAGTCCATTTCCCTAGGGGAAAATGAGTTTGGGAAACCTTTGTTTTCACACCATTTTACTGCTCTTGTGCACATTATCTAATGGCCACAGCGTTCACTCAGGCCTTCAGGACGGGAGAGAGACCGCTTTGTTTAACGGAAACGCCAGTGCAAATGAGGCAGCTTTCTGGAATCCCTCTGCTCCCCGCCTGGAGCAGACGGCATGCACCGCTTCTCTGAGAGGCACGCAGCTCCTCTCTCCCAGGAGTTAACTAGGAAAAAACTAGACTACTAGTCAGGAAGAATATGAGTGAGAGCCCTTTTGGAGATCTGAAGCCGTGAGTGCGGTTGATTCTAAGACATGGGTGTCACAGCCAGCGCACTGCAATCGGCCACTTGTACGCACCTGAAAAGTGCAGGTACAGTATTGCCAGTGGTAAGCCACACGGAGCTCATAAAGCAAAAGCTAGAAGTTAATTATTAACCAAAGCCAGCAAAAGTGTGTTCTGCTTTAATATGACAATGCCAGTACATAAACTCTTGAGCTAACAGACACTTTAAAAAATGAATGGTGATTACTGTCATAGCAGCTGTTTCATCAGCCGCTTTAGAACGGCAATATGTTAGTCAGCCATACGTTAGCAGGCGACATAAGGGTTGAGACTTTCCATACTGCCAGCTCCTCTCAGATAATTAACATCTATAGAAATGGCCTGTTGAAAATCTCAACAGGCACAGGGAACTGGAAGAAACGATCGCTGTACTGGAGGGTAAGGAGCTGGAGACAGTGTATTTGAATTCCATAGGGGTCTGCAGGTAAGAATAATTAAAAATGGCTTCAGAGAGAAACCAAACAAGCTGGCAGAAACCTTGACCCCTCTGCCCATAAAAAATAACCTGTTACTTGTGGACAAAGCAAACCCATAGACACACAACTGTGTTAATACCATAGTCTTTGTGCTGTTCAGCATTATTTGTCACCAAAGTCTTGTTTGAGGGACACTGCTACAGGAATGCTCAGATTAATGGAACCTGACTTAAAAACTTAGCCTGCAACGAGGCCTGTTGGAAAGTATCATTATGACTTCCCTTCCCCCCACCCCCTTATTTTTTCCTCATTCAATAGCTTAGTAAAAAAAGAGGAAAAAAAAAAAAACCCAACACAAATAGTCAAACCCACAAACTACCCCCAAAGACTTTTAAAGCATTGCTAGTACATCAGAGAGCAGGACTGGCCAGAAAATTTACATTGATTTCTAGCAAATGTTGCTGACTTGAGCCACTTAGATAGGGATCTCAGTTTGCATTTGTTGAGTTTTGCCCCATGATGAGAAGAGAGATTAAAAAAAGCAAACAGACAACTCTTGAGATTGTACTGTGAAATGTGTTCTGTGCTTCTGTGCTTTAAATTGTGTAACTTGCTGTGTGTGCTCGATAGGTAAATACCTATGGTATTCGATTGTGCCAGTTATTTTATAAATTTCAGGGTAGGAAGAGAAAGTCCACAGGAAACGAGGAAACAATAAAATGCCAACCCTGCAATATTTTTGTGCTTCATTCACTTTTTCTTTCCACTGTAGTGTCTCAGAAAGAAGGGGAAATAAGTTGCCATTGTAGTTGACCTGTTCAACAACCAAACAGCTGAGCAACCTCTAACTTCATACTCTTATATGGTTCGTAGAAGGCCCAGGTGAGTTCAGTGCTCCACTGTGGTGTCTTCCAAACCTGAGAGGACCAGAGAGAATAAGGGCTTTGACGCGGAAGCAGTGCCATGGGAAGTGGCACTGAGCAGAAAGATGGTCGCTGGGCTGTAGCCAGAAGTAGTTCCCAGCGTGGCCCGTCTTGAGCATGGTTTAAAAGCCTGTTCTTCCTTCCTGCTCCACCTGTTGCTGTACGCAGCTGCTGAGAGGCAGCGAATGCTTATTCTGCCAATGTCAGCTGTTGATCAGGGAATGTTGCCGATGCCTCTGCTACAGATCTGTACTATACACTGGCCTTTAAAGTTCATTGCATGCCCTCTGTTTTTTTGATATTGCAACTAAAATTCCTGCTGGTGTATGATGCCAAGCTTGGTGATCTAATAAAGGCAGGCTTTGCGTTATGTACTTATAATGCTGAATTAGTTATAGCGGCAGTTTTGAGGGCACATTTATTTCTAGAATCTCTTGTTTAATTTATGATCCTATCTTGTCTTTCACAGCTCACATTTTTCTCAGTAACGCTTCCAATTCCACAGGTTTACCCATCCAAGGAATTTCCCTGACAACAAAAATATGAACCTGTGCTCCCTCATAAGGATGCGTGCTGACATTGATTCACCCTTGCTTTTAGAGTACTGATTCCTCTGGATGGTATACAGCGGGTGGTTCTCAAATCCTTCTGTGTTCATCTTCACAGAAGAACAGCGCCAGCATTGATTCAGTGCAGAATTTATCTTAGTGAACTTTTTGTCCTCTCCATCATTACTGCACAGGCATTCTTTTCTCCAACTTACGTTTTGCCAGCTGCAGTGATTGTTCATAGACTGACTAACAAGGCAAAAAATGGACCTCATTTCCACTGCTGAGCAGGGAACCAGCAGACCTGCTTTCTAATCTTTGCCTTTGAGCTGCTGCATGATGACTACTTCAGCTGTCCTCTCTATTAGGGTGCGTTAGGTTCTTCACATGAAAAGCTGTACTGGAAACTGTCTGGAATATCTAAAAGCAGGTTATACAGAACTTTTCAAGTGCCTCTGATGTGGTGAAACATTCTGTTCTGCAGGGGAGACTTCACCAAGTTGTTCTGTTGCTGGCATTTGGGTTGTGTGGAGTGACTATGCCTGTAGATGTGCTTCTAGACTCTAAGGCTAGCATGGCATTTCCTGGCAATAGAAACATAAGTGTTGCTTGGTTTCAGAAGTACCATGAGAAATTTCTTTAGGGCATTCCATGTTATTTTTTTCCATATCTCTTTTCCCAATGCTAAGCTCTAAGTTTTCCTGCAATTTCTGTTGAAGTTTCTGATGCTCTACCCTTTCCAGTCACTATCCTTCATATTGCTAGCTCTTCCATGGTGTACTGTAAGGTTTCAAGTACTAAAATTAAATGTACACACTCTCTTGGTTATCCTACTCTATACAATCCAAGCATGAGTTTAGATTATTTTGTCTAATGGAAGGATCCCACCTAATTATGGCGGGGTAGGGAGGGAGACAACACTTGACTTTAGAGAAAAAGAAAGCTTAGTTCCTTTAAAATACTTCCACTGCAATAAAATTCCAGCACAACAAGAGTGGGGACAGTCTCAGGGTTTTCTAATGCTTTCCTTTTGGTATGCCTATGTGCTGTAAAATGAAACATTTCTGTTACTAAAAATGCATTTTAGCAATAGTATTTCCAACGTGTGTGAATCTAAGCCACCATCCACGTCTCACCTATTAGCTGTTTTTTAGCATTATGTGAATAGCGTGTGTTCCCTCTCCCCGGAAATTTCTAATAGCTGAATGCATGTATAAGTGCTTTGATTGGAGTAGTGAGGGACAGATACATATTCCTCTCTCAGTGGATAACCAGAGGGAGAAATTTTACTTAGGCAAATAATTAAGAACTGCTACAGTGAAGAGGACAAAATGGCTTCCCAGGACTCGGAAGCACTCCGTTCACACTGTCATTTTAAATTTGCTAACTTGCACAGAGGATGGCTGCTTGCTGTCAGTCAGAGGGGTAACACGCGTTAACAAGCGTAACAGTTAGTGTTTGAACACTGCCTTGTGTGCTGACAGCACTTCACTTGAAGTGCACTTTTATTTGTTCACCTAGGCAGAAGAAATCTCTAGGAACTTCTGGACCCAGTTTTGCTCTGTTCAAAATCAATCGGAGCTTTGTCATTGACTTTAATAGGCACCGGATCAGCCCTTTAGCGCTGCATAAGTGGCAGACAGAAGAGAAATTGAGACTAAATGGGCTAAAGGTGTACTGTCTTTGTTTATTTTTCTTTGCCAATGAATAGGTGCTTATGAATTTAGCTCAGTCTCATTATGGAAATGGGAACTCTAAAATAATGTTACATTACGGCATTTTTGTGTGTGTTAAAACTATGGTCTTATTATTTAAAAAAAAAAGCAAATCTCATTGTAGTTTCAAGCTGTAATTTAATATCACAGTTTGTTCTACCAGTCCTTAGGACTATGACTTTCTAGGTGGAATTGGGGTAAAATTTAGACATATAAATTTAAAATTACTATCCTGAAAAGCCATGCTTACATAATAAAAACCTTTCTTCCATGCAAAACTGCAAAAAGACTATACACAGACCAAGACCTATCTCACAGATACACTTGGCTGGCTCCCCATGCCATCCAAGTGTGTCTCTGGTGCTGCCCATACCACTCGTGCACATCACTTTGGTGTGGTAGGTATTCTCAGACCATGCTCGCACTCTTTGTGGTCTGGGTTCCATCACAAATCCTGGGGATGACAGGTGGTTTCCTTTAGCCTTCGGCTGTTTAAGCTGAAGGAATTGTCCGATCTTCCTGCTGAAATAATTTCCCTGGGGATAAATGAACATGCTGAGCCAGAAAAGGTGTTTCCCAAAGCATTTAATTGCTGGTCTGTCTTTCATCCTTGACACCCAAACTGATAATTAAATGTTTATATTAATTCATATTAAGATAAATTAAGTAAAATCCCCCCAGTTGAGATAGCTTTGCCTGTGACAACAGGATGACTACTTACAGAAGTGAGTGAACTGGTAATTTCCTTTCTTACTGAGGAGTACTAATTTTTCAGCATATGAAGACGTCACAATATTAGCTAATAAGTATAGATACATAAGTGTTGTATGCTACTTGATGGCCAGGTGCTCCAAAGGTAGGTACTGCAGAGCACACTGTTAAATGGCCACGTGTCTTGATCTTAACATGTCTAAACTCTTGTTCCTCAATTGTCCTTATTGTACATGTGGTAATTTGCTTTTGTGTCAGCTAGATCACTTTAAAACACGATCAATTAATATACCATGGGGACTAAGAAAACTAGGCCTTCCTTTTCTTCTCTGACTTAGTAAACTGATTTGGCACGAAATCTTAATGGGGAAGGGGAAGCTCTATATTTTCTTTTTACTTCTTAGAAAAGCATGGAGGAAAGCTTATTTTGCATTCCTCTGGAAAAAATGCCAATAATTGTTGTTCTGCTAAGCTTTATGCTCTAAGATAGTATGTTCTACACTGGTATTCCCACAAGGAAAAAAAGCATTACATTTACAGTGGGAAGTAAAATGGAGAGGGTAAGCAAATATTTGCATGTGTATCCAGCTGCCCTAAAGCTTAACAGGATTATCTGTAGCAATGATAACTGTAAAGTTGCCTCTCGTCTAAAAAATAAGAATAAAAAAAAAATTTTTCACTTTATTGCAACTTTTTCTTGCACAGGAACTGAAGTACCACAGTGATGAAATTTGGCTTTTTGCCATTCCAGGGGGGAGGATAATTTCTAGTCCAGCAAATGTGGCTTTCACAACAAAAAAGTAGAGTCTGTCATCTAGGAGATAAGGGACCCTGGTTAGCTAGGAGGATAAATTAACAAAAATTACCCAGCTGCAACAGATCACTGGAAACATGCTTCGAAAAGTATCTTAGCCTGATGGCCCTGGATATACGCACTGAGTCTGGCTCAAGTCTTAGAGGAATGTGAGGAGGAACACACTGCAGCTCAAAAAGTAACCATTGCAGAGAAGTACACTGCAAGAGGGTTGCTGGGATGTGCTGGTCATGGAGGAACATGACAGAGATTACTGTTGTTCAGGCACCATTGAATTTCTCTCAGTGGGTCCATGCTGTGAGGAGTGAAGGACGAAGTGTCACCAAACACTGTCAACAAGAAGTGTTGAAATTGCTTTAGATGATTATGTGACAGACTGAAAGGTGGATCAGCTGTTGCTAATCCAGCCAGTCCATTCCAGATGAAGGGCAGGAAAAATTCTCAAGCCTTGGTGGTTTCAGCAGGAGGCAGAAGCCTGAGCTGCGACTTCTGTCCCTTTGTGCTGACCTCATACTTGGAAGCTGCTCTTCACTACGAGCTGCAAACAGTGCTGGCCCGCTCACTCACAGCAGCCTGTTTCCTGACTTTTGGTGCTGTAGTCTGCCTGAACGTGTTATCTCCAACTACGTCTCTGGGTGCAGCCCTCTGCATCACCTGCTCTGGGAGGCCTCACATGTACGCTGCCTGCAAGGTGGTTTTTGGGCTGGACTTTGTGTATTCCTCGGCTGGTACCCTAAGGCTGACATAGCACGTGGAAATGGACCACTGATTCTGCACAATCACCACTGCTTTATCTCCAGTTAATGGAGTGCAAAAAGATAAAAGGCACTATTCAGTCAGAAAAGATCTGAAGGCTCTACTTCTGGACATAAACTTGTCTACCTTGCAGGCATTATATTTGTCTCTGAAATAAAAGGTACTGGTCACTGTCAAAAGCTGCATACTGGACTGGTGAGATTACACTTCTCACAGTATTGGCATTTCCTAGTAGTGACATAACCTTTGTTTAACAGAAGGAACTTGAATGCTGCAATAGCAGTATATTAATAGGGCAGACTAATTAAGCTTATAAAAATCCAATTTTTTGCTAATAAGAAAATTAATTTGATTTTTTGTGTTAAGCATCTGGAACACTTGTAATACTAGTGTAGAGATTTGGTCTGGAAAATTAAAGTATGGATAACAAGACGACAGAGTTAGTTGCTGATGTGAGAGGAAAGGTAAATAGCAGGAAAAGTGTGGGTAGATAAGAAAAGGCTCAGAATATTTAAAGACTAGCGGATGAAAAAGACAGTTCAGTGTAGATAAATGATGAATAATGAGTTCACGGCAAAGTATTGCCAACATTCCTAGGTGCTTCATACAATTGGAGAAATATAAAGCAAGGGAACAGATCATGCTGTAAATTTGCATAACTTCACTGAAGCCAGTGGAGCTTTGCTGATTTACACCTCTGAAGGACTGGACCCTTAAAGACTGAGTGTTGGTGATGAATGATGAGAAACAAAGGAAAAAATCACAGTTTCTTTAGAAGCTCTGGATGGACAGTGGAGGTTACGTTTTTGCTTTTTCATTAGTATCTAATTTCCTCCATTTGTTAAAG
This sequence comes from Burhinus oedicnemus, assembly GCA_008921705.1. Lineage (NCBI taxonomy): Eukaryota > Metazoa > Chordata > Aves > Charadriiformes > Burhinidae > Burhinus > Burhinus oedicnemus. Next base: position 1,454,681 of record VFFE01007070.1, on the reverse strand, counting down.
CAATACAAACCATAATAGACATTCTGTACATCATTTTAAAAATTCACAAAATAAAACATCAGAGACCATCTAAAGCACTTCAGTGTACTAAAGGAAAAGTCTATAAAGAACTGTTACACTCTAAACTGTGGAAGAGATTTACTTGAAAGTGTTATTAGTTACTGATAGCTGTGGTTTGAAGGCATTTGACATCTATGTGTAGTCCTGCCATGTTTATTTTAGCTGTTAATGTTTTAATCAATAGTTAGATTGTTTAATTTAAGCTGTAACTACTTTGGGGATTTACAAGATAAAAATATATGTATGCTTTCTCCCTGTTTTTAAATATGATAGAAATTAAAGACTTGCACCTGAAAGTAACAAATTGGTTATAAAGCTAGAATAGATAACACTGAAATTCTGCTGGTAAAGACCAAAAATTTTGAAAGTTTCAGTAAATGATGAAGTTTCAACTTGTCTCTTACGAATGTGATGTAGCCAAACACTGCAGCACAGTATTTATCTCTCTGCTTTTGATAGCTTCATTAACATCATTGTCATTGTTTTAGGTTTATCTTATTCTGTGTTTCTGAGCTAAGCAGACTTCTCCAAGGGAATTCGTGAAGCCCACAACATCAACTTAAATGAAGAAGCGAAAAATCTATAATGACCTTTCCCTACACAGATCTCAGAGAAACTTATTCTAGCCCTGACATTCCTAATCTCCCTCCTACTTTTGAGTCCATCAGTTATGCCCTAGCCTTGACAGTTCTTCATTTGTGTTTCTGCTGATTTCATCATCTCCTGTTACCCTGGTTGCTTCTTCAATGTCCTATCATCGCATTCTTCTGTTTTGATCTTCTGATCTTGAGGGCAGTTGCAAAAAGCTTTCATCTTGAGTCTACTGTCAAAGTTCCTCAGTGTCCTGGTTTCAGCTGGGAAAGAGTTAATTTTATTTCCAGTGATTGCTGTGAAAGGAAAATCAATAATACATATTGTTTTAGTTGTTGCTAAGTGAGGTTTATACTTTTCAAGGACTCTATTCAGCTTCCCATAGAAGCTGAGAAGAATAGAAAGAACAATGGAATGGCCAATGGAATATTCTGTACCATAGACGTCATACTCAGTATATTAATGGGGGTTGGCCGGGGGGGAGGAATCTGTGATCACTGCTCGGGACGGTGCCAGTTCACCAATTTACTGGGTGGTGAGAGTGACCTCTGTCCTGTATATTCTTTTACCATTATCATTATTATTATTGCTATTTTCCTTTTCTGATATTGTTCTATTAAACTGCCTTTATCTCAACCCACGAGTTTGGGGTTTTTTTCCTTTCCTTTCCCCTCCTTTTCTCCCTCTTCTCCCTACCTGTCTGAGGGAGAAGGAGGAGAACTATGCAAGTGGCTGCATGGTCCTAGCTGCCAGCTGGGGTTAAACCACGACACTCAGGTCATCTGCTAACATGGTTTCAACTGCAATTTTTCCACCCATGTCTGCTATTACTGATTTAACACGTTTGACCACTTTTAGAGTACTGTGATGTGTGAGTTTTTTATTTGAAATGAGGTCTTATTGAATTAATGAGATTCAATCCAGAATATTTTTTTTTACTTGACTGAAACCTTACATCAATTAAAAAAATCTTATGATAATCTCAAACCTCCACAATAATCTTATAATCACAATTTGTGATTTGGCCCCCAAACTCCTAAAATCTGTTAAAACTTGTACCCAGATGTAGACAGGAAAGAGACCCTTTAGTTGTTTCTGTTCTGTTGGTGGGGGAAGAGCCATTACTATTATGTTCAATTTCAAAACTGTTTCCATGAAGGGTGCCTAGGTGGTCATGGTGGAAGTTTTCTCCTCCACCTATTGTGTATCAGCCCAGTCCTCAACATGATATAAAGGATTTACCTCTCAAAGTGAATGTTGTTTGTATATGGATGTAGCATGGGTTGATAACATCACTGAGAAAGGCAAAGCCAGACAGAATCACTTTTTGATTCCCAAAATTTTAAGTTTTCCTGGCAAAGCTGTTTTCTACATCAAGTTGAAGATCCATTGCTGTGTCCACCCCTGACGTGTTTATTGGTCAGCTATATAAACATGAAGTAAATATTGAACAAAAAGTGAGCTTGTGATGAAGAAAAATACTCAAGACGGAAACATCTGTAACCTGAAACAAATTTTGCACTACCTTTATAAATTGGAATTGACTTCACTGCAGTGAGTGTATTTGATGGACATAGGACACAGTAACTCAGTCACAGTGTCATATAAATGCATTACTATGGATTCTGGATTGGAATTGTCTAATTAACTGCAACAATTTCAACCCAGCTGACACAAGTGAGATAATATCCAGTCTTTTGTCTGCTTTGTTCTTCATTTGAGATGAACTTGACGTCCTTCGTTCTACAGTCCCATTGGCATTTCTTTTTCCTTTCTAAACTCATTTTGCATAGTCCTTGGCTGTCACAAGCAGAGATTAATGGCTGGTGCTTATCCCTCTGTCATAACACGAGGGATTGTCATGTGTGCGGATTGATTTCACCCATTTTTCTGTCCTGTAAAAAAAATATTTGTCAATAAAACAGAGGCAAGGAAAATCCTTTGGCACTGACATTATAAGCTGATTCATCTTCGCCACCATGAAACTGGCTGGAAAGGATATAAGGCAGAACAATCTGTTCTCATGATAAACCTGAGTTGTATCTAGGATAAATACTACCCTACTTATCCGCTGAAGGCACTGCACATTATATTGAGAAATGGAAACTGAATAAGATAAACTTATTATCTTGACTTCATTCATTTTCAGATTCATTTAAAAGTTGCTCTCTTATTTGAAAAAAATTACAGCTGAAGTTGAATAGGAAGACTCTTGCTTTTCTCACTCTTACTATTCTGTTGGCTAGTTATATCTTCATCTCACCATTGTCACAGTGAAAGTGTGAAATTCACTTTATTTTCTTCTTCTCAATAAGTTGCTATTTGTCTAGTGTAAGCAATATTATGTCTTGTGCTGATGTGTCAGACATTAAAAATACCTTAAGATTGGTTTTTGAGCAGCAAGGCTTTTGTAAAATTATGAATCTTAAACATATTTTGTTTTGCCATCCAGATTTCACAGTTCTTTAGGTGTGTTCATTTCCAACTTTTAAACACCTTTGCAGCTGTGGATACAAGCCACTTTCAAATACATAAAAAAATAAAAATAAAAAAAAAAAGAGAGAGAGAAAGAAAATATATAAAGTCAAAACCCCCCAAACTTTACAGTGGAAGCAGTACTCATCTTTGCTTTTCCTCAAAGCTCTTTGAGTTGGAAAATAAAGTTTCTTCTGTCTTTAGAAAGACTGAAACAATGTATTTCTTTAGTTGTTCATTCAGAAGTACGTGGAATTTGGGGAGGAAGAGAAGAAATCGGAACTTGTTCATTAGAACAAGACATAAGTAATCCTAATGTTTCAAGCATTAGAGCCACTGATCTCAGCAGATGGAGGGAGCAGATGCGACCTATAAACCTCAGCCTTCAGAAAACTACCCAAACATATCTTTCCCAGTCTGGAAAACTAAGCTGCCTTTATATTTAGTGGAGAAGGAAATGAAATGCTGAGAGGAGATTCACCTCATCCTAAGACAAGTGTCTAAGACGAGTTGAAGCAATTGCTCTTTGGAGAAGTAAATTCTTGAAAGTGTACAAAACTGCTGATTTTTAACAGTTGGAAAGTGTAATAGCACTAATAATGAATGGAAGAGGCAAAAGTTGTCTGTATTTCAGCAAAGAACAAGAATTGTGTTGGTATCACATAAGGATGATAAAGTATTTTGAAGTCTATTTGTAACTGAAGGGAATGTTAGACAACATCTAAATGAGCAAGTCTAGACAAATTACACATAAGAGCCCTTAAAGAACTGGTGGCAGAGAGCTGTACTCCTACTTTGTGCTTCTCTGAGTACTATTTAATGAACTGTTGAGTTTACCAGCAATTACCAGTAAGGCAAGTTACCAGTAGCAGAGATGGTACTCTTCAAGAGCTATGCACTCTCAAGAAAGTTCACAAGAAAAGTTAAAAATGGAAGAAGAGCTTTTCTTTTACACCTGTTTACATAAATGTCTATGATCTTTTCCACATATTTTTATTCAGTAAAATTGTAGACTTCTGGATAAAGTAACTCAGGAGATTGATGTTCAGTCTAAATCTGCCTGTGCCTCAGTTCCTCATTTGTAAGAAGTAGGTAATAAAACTTTCACTCTTCTTCCTGTGATCTTAGGATTTTGAAGCAAAGATTCCCTGTGTCATGAAAGGGCCCAGGACAATGGCCATTTCACTTTTAGCACGGACTATCAGACCACTACAATGTAAGAAAAATTAAATATGTTTTTCATAAAAATTCTAAAAGATTCTTCTTTTTTTCAAGGATTTTCTCATATCTAATTACAATTTCATCTTCCACATAACCATCTCTTCCAGTGTCTCTAAATTCCTGTTAGTGTTACTATAGCAATGAAACACACAAAACTGTTACTTCACCAAATCCAGAACATTAACAGTGAAATGGGATCAGAACTGAGAATGGAAGATTTCTAAAAGACATTGTTCAGAGCCCTGCCTTCCAATTCTTACTGCAAAGAAGAGTGCAGTGCAGACCCTGAAAGACGTTTTGTTCTCCTCTCAGTTGAGAAAGACTTTTGAAATGCAGTGCATGTCGCTTAAGTATTGGAGTCACTAAGAGGAATGGATTGGCCCAGCCAATATTGAAACTAAGCACATAAAAAAAATGCAGATTAAAAAAATGAAAAAGAGAATGTACTCAGCTGTAAGAACATTTAATTATAGCTCTTGCAGAAAGACTCTGTATTCACATGATCGGTTATATACAACTATTTTCCAAAGCCTTTTGCTGGTCTGCCAGGTCCTATGGTGATTCCTATTTCTAATTTAAAGGTCAAACAAACAACATTTATCCAGTTATGGACACTTAAGTGACTAACCCCACAGCTGTACAACAGCCTTTGGATCACAGGATAGAATCTCTTTGAAATAATCAGGCATTCTAGGCTGGATCCCTGGATGTTACTTCCAGATCTGGAGGGCAACATCTATAAAGAACAGATAGGACAAAATCATCCTCATGCTAGGGTTAATGTTGAGTGAAGAATCAAGTTTCTTTAGGTGAATGTCATGGGTTAGCTTATATTCAGATGTTTTGTGTACAGACCCTAAAAGAGGAGAAGGTGATAACAAAGGGTTGGGGGGTTTTTTGTGATCCCTCTGTTCCCATGCAAGCTGAAGCAACCTGAGGACGGCTTGAAGTCTGTGGTTGTCATGCTGAATTTGCTCAGGTGCTGCCACCACAGAGAGTGGTTTTCCCTGCATCAAGAAGTTTGTGCCGGCTGCAGCTTGAGCTTCCAGCTCCGTGTCTTGCTGCTTGCGTACATAAGTAAAAGTTTCCCTGCAGTCCTCCTTCATCCTCTAACCTGGAAATAGCAGCAGTAGTAACTTCTGCTAAAGCCACCTGAGGACACAGCACTGTGTGAAATGGGAGAGGACTGGGGTCTGTGCTTCCCAGCACGTAGCTTTAGTGTTGTGGTAAACATTCTTCCTAAAGGCAGTGGGGAAATGCTTCACAGCTCACAATATTTCTGCCAAAAGTACTGCCCAAACAACCTTGGTATTATCAGAAAATACTTAAGGAATGCTGCAACCAGCGCTGGAGGCCTCAACGCAGGAAAGACATGGAACTGTTGGAGTGGGTCCAGAGGAGGGTCACAAAGATGATCAGAGGGATGGAACACCTCTCCTATGAGGAAAGGCCAAGAGGGTTGGTGTTGTTGGAGGACAGAGGGCTCTGGAGAGACCTTATTGCAACCTTTCAATACTTAAAGGGGGCTTATAAGAAAGATGGGGACAGACCTTTTAGCAGAGCCTGTTGCAATAGGACAAGGAGTAATGGTTTTAAACTAAAAAAGGGCAGATACAAACTAGATATAAGGAAGAAATTCTTTACTGTGAGGGTGCTGAAACACTGGAACATGTTGCCCAGAGACGTTGTAGATGCCCCATCTTTGCCCATGCAAAGATTCAAGTTGAGGTTGGATGGGGCTCTGAGCAACCTGATCTCGTTGAAGGTGTCCCTGGTCATTGCATGGGGTTGGACTAGATGACCTTTAAAGGTCCTTTCCAATCCAAACTAGTCTATGATTTTATGATTCTATCATTCTATGATTCTATGAATAGCCAAGCTGGTTTTAACCAATGTTCACTGTGTGATGTAATTTTAATAAACCCCATTGTTCCCACCCTCTGGTCTTTCCAACAGTCTGCTTTCCTCTACCCACAAACTCTCATCTCCCTTTCTTTTGTCAAACACACTTTTCTGTTTGAACTTAATTCAGTATCTGCCAAATAATAGATACTAGATTCATAGGGATTTATATTAAAATAGTGCTTTCCATCTAGATGATTACCAAGACCTACATACTTTGAATTATAAATTATGAAACAGTTCCTCAGCCAGTGCCCAGCTTGCTTGAGATTAGTGGGGCTGTGTTAATTTGCCTCACTTGACGTTCATTCTCTCTTTCATTGAATAATTTTCTTCCCCATGGTGGTGCAGGTAGCTATTGCCAGAATACAATATGGCAACAGTTTAGTAGCTCTTAATTGTAAACAAGGCTTCTTGCTTATGTAGGTTATGGTAAAAAATGATTTGTTGCATTCTAGATACAGTATATTTTATCTTGAGGCAGAGGAGTGAACTGAACAACTTCTGAGAGCATTTCTAGGCCTTTTTTCTACATGACTATGTTTTAAAATTTGAAACTGTACTGACTGTTCTGTAATTCTGTGTTAATAACATTATGTATATCCAAATTTGGCAAAGATTTTCAATCTGACAAAAAAAAAATCCAGGAAAAAATGCTTAAAAAAATCTTTATAAGTAAAAGAGGTCAAAAGCTGGTTTACATTTCAGCTGTGTGATTAGGAGCACAGCAGTGCTGTGTCCCCCAGAGTGGGGGCTTTGATTTAGTACTGAATTACAGTGATGCCACCTACTGTTACAAGCTGCCACCTGTTCATTTATTGTTTCTCTAGGTCTGAGATGCATTTGCATTCAGTGGAAACTCAGTGTTGGACGGTAGTCTTTAAGCAGAAGGATCTATAATCCTGACCCACAGAAGATCACTGAAATTGCCACATTTTGCTTTACTTCCTTTATGGAACTATTCTAGCTTGCTCAACTGACCGTATTCCTTCTAGTACAGCTAGCGTGTTCTACCGCAAAGCCCTACCAATTTAGCAGCACGAGTCCTTTGTTTTAGCAAGATGCATGGTCAGGGTTCATCACATATTCTGTGTTTCAGTGTCATCATACTGCAGTTTCAGTTCCAAAGTTAGTCAGGAAAGATGGACGACATAATATGGCAAAAGATTACCAGCCTGGTGAACCAGCACTAGCAGACGCATTTGAACCCATCAAAATGCCAGTGTGAGGGATAGGACAGGTAGTTTCAAGAATAATGACTGATGCCCAGCTCATATAGCAATGTTCCAAAACCCTAATACTATCCTTGTTCAATCTAATTTCATAGTAGTCATGCATAAATTTCATAGCTGCCTATCCTGAGCCTTGAGAAGAAGAGATTTCCCACGTGTTGATCTAGTGAACAAATGATAAGTTTGTTTTTATGAAGCCTGGACAGATGATGGGAATCACTGTCATTTCTTCAATAGTACTCAAGGGGCTTGAAGGCCACACCCTACCTTTTGTCAGAAAGATTAATCACCAAATTGCAGAACAGTTTTTTCCCAAAGTACATATTTTCCATTAAGAAAAGCTAACACCACAAATACCAAAAAATGGTGAAGTGCTTTGTCAAGATCCCAAAGCATGATTCTTGCAACATACAAATATAAATCAGAACTATGAAGGTTCCTGTCCAGAGCTCAACATCTCCAAAGGCGAAGGATGTTTGGAAGTACTCATGTCAGAGATAGAAGCAAGTTTTAAAGTAAGAATTTATACATAAATTTTCCTGGATTTCAGGGAGGATTTATAAAACCAGTATCTAAAGAAATTTTAATTTTAGTTGTAAAGCCTTACAAAAACAAGTGTTACTGGCGTATGTTTAGAGTCTGGGATATAAACCTCAGAAGAATAACTTTGATAATACCTTGCATACCACTGATCACTGATCAATTCTAACCAAATTCCAAAACCTTCAGCTTGTCAGAGTTCCATCAAATTTTCACTGTAATCATAGATGTTCCTTTTAACCTGATAATAGAATTTCAGTTGTAACTATGATTTCAGATAACTTCATAATTTGCCAGTAATACATTGAAAATAAGCAAGCAAATCAATTAAAAAATGTTGATAGTGACTTGGAAGGTGAATTCTGCCACAAATTTTTTGATAGATAAACAGATAATTTATATCTTATTTAAGATGACTTCAGGCTTGTTTCTTCTGCAGATAGATAGCATGAGAAATAGTGAGCAAAGCTTCTGGGATATAAAGATGAGATGTAATCATTTTATATGTAATACCTATAGAGAACAGAATGGTGTAGTTCATATCTTCCTAAGATCATCCCCAGTTACCCTCTAGGAGAATGAGAAAAAGATCTGAAGTATATGGATGGGTTTTTTTAGTTACCTTCTTAGTCAAAAAAATGTGACTTTCACTCTCTTGAAGCTTGTGTTTCATGCTGATGTTTCAGCTGAGGTAGATAAAAGAGTTGATGAGCAATGGAGAAACACCTCTCCGTTTGGTATACAGTTGAGCACTGCTTGCTGGTAGAGAATTTGGGCTTTACAAACTGCTTAAAATAGAGAAAAAATCTGAATGGTCTTTTAAAGCTACAAAAGGAGCAGCAGTGTCATGAATATTCTGAAGTGATCACAAAACCTGTTGTATCGTTATGGCTTATGAAACACTTGAGCTCTGTTAAAGTATGAGAAATTAATTTCTAGCAATTCCTGAATAATTTAAATGACAGACTATGATGCAAAGCATTTCAGGTTGTCATTCTTTCCCTACTCATACTAAGGTGCTTTATTGCAGAGAAGGGGAAAAAATACTAAATATATTGGACTCAGCATTTTTATGGACTCTTTAATAAACGTATGAAAAGGTATTCATAAAGGCTGCTAATTGTACACACATTCCACTAACTAGTGGTTGTAAAAAATGTTCACGTTTTACATCAACTCATTGTATAGCAGGGCTCATTAGTGCGAAAGTAATGTGCTTAATATATAAAACTATTTTCAATCGCTTCTACAGAGGAGATTTCAGAATGAGTTAGGTTGGGTTGTGGTCTTTGAAATAAAGTAGGTAAACTCATGTCCTAGTTTACTTTGTGTAACTTGTGGTAATTTGCACACAGATATGGATCATGGATCACAGGTAATGTATCTCATGGAAGAATGTCCATCCCATCATCCCTCTACAATTCTTGGTGATTTTATTGATTTCTTGTGAAAAATGGCCAACAAATGTCGATCAGCAAAATTCTGAAATGCACAAAAATGCATTTATTTATGATTTATGATTCTTTCTGGCCTTCCTGTAGTTCTCACTTGAACAGAAAACATGGAAACCTCTTTTTCTGAATAACAGCTACAGAGCTGAACCTTATGTTCATCTTACATTTAAACAAAACTATGTGTCAATCTCATTTGGATGTAAGAAACATGAAGTGAGCCTATACAATCTATTCTACTTGAAAGGATGGATTTTCTGGTGCGTACTGGTTATTCAACAGCATTTCAATAATGCCATTAAAACCATATTTAAAACTATTCAATGTCATTGGAATGGCACGAAGTCGGTAGAGCACATTAGTCAATTTGTCATTAATCCAGCAGAAAGACATTACTGATGTATTTCTTTTTTTCCCGTAGAGCTCTTTAAGTGAATGTGATTTTAGTTCCGAAGAAAATATTAACAGAAAGACCATATCTGGTATGATTTTTCAGAGCTTAATTCCTGAGTGTTTGGCTCACACACATTATTTATGTGAACGATGGAGTCATCTGGCAATTAGAGAAAAAATTGAATAACTCTATTCAATGTGACTGGAAGTGAAAACAAAACAAATTGTATGAGTTCTGATCTCTGAACCTTAGCAGAGGTTAAATTCTTCAAAACATACTTTTCACAAGCTTGTCTTCTCCAAGGCTGGTCTCTTTTTTTACATCTGCATCAGTTGATCTAATGAAAAATCTCACTCCAAACAAACATTGCTGTGTACAAAACTGGTTTCATTGCAGAATCAAGTGTTCACAAAATTCTCTCACAAAAGCAAGGTTTTCCATCGTGGAATTTTTTATTTTTCTGTAACAAGACTGGGGTATTTTATTATTTTCCTCTATTGCCAAACTGATAAATGAGATTGCAAATAGGCAGGAGTCAAACCCTCCAGTAACTCTGGAGTCTCTAAAGAACTACTACTGACAACGGTTAACTTCTTCACAAGTGTGAACAGTTGATGGTTGAAACTGAGCTTTTTATCTACTCTAGCCTGCAGTCTAGTGTGGAAAGCAAGAACATGGTGAGACTTTCAATGATTTTATACATTTTAATATTTTGACCCTGTTTGTCACCAGAATCACTGTAATACAACTGGTACCATAGTTCTTTCTGGCAAGACTGGAGGTTCTTGACAAGATTAATTTAAAAAGTACCTTTCACAATTTTGAATTACTGAGCACCACTTCTGAGAAGGTGGTCTTCTTTAAAACCTATATAAGTTGGAAGAAATAAAGGATAATTTTGTATCAGAGACTTATCAGAAAGGCAACCCTTTCTTCTCCCAATAGAAAAAAGTCCTACAATACCAATTCAGAAGAATTCAGTGGTGGCTGTTACTCAAATGCGTAATGAGATGGAGATCAGAAGGCTGCTCATAGAAGAGTTTTACCACCGTGTCTGTGTTGTGGGAACACTGAAGGCTGGTCAAGAGGAAGTAACAAAAAGAAGGACAATATCTCCTTTCAGAAAGAAAATAAAATCTCCTACCTCTTCCAAACATACTCAGCATACATTAAGAGAGGAAGAAAGATAAAAGAGCTAAGAGAAAAGTCTGTGATATTCTTATTCTAAATGGAACACAGATAATAGCTGCCCATGGAAAGTGAAAAAAACCTCTTGATAATAAAAAAATTTGCAACTTTTTTTCCACTGATATGAATACACCCGAACACTGTAGTTTCATCTGTTACCGTTAATTTAAAAATAAATATAGCATATAACCCCATGGGTGGAACTAGGTCAAGGAAAATGTGCCCAAATAGTCATCTTTCTCTGCATGAAGTCCTCATTAAAAAAAGTCAACCCAAGTGGGAACCAAGTTCATCTATGACTTCTTTACTTAATGCAAAAATATGCCAGGCTTAGCGTGTGTTGCATTTGCTATTTTGGCAGTGAGTTAGCACATGCACAGGAAACTGTCACAATTGTGGCAATGAGGCTGGCAATATTTGTGTATGAGGTTTGCTGAAGTTTTTTTCTTGTTAAAAAAAAACAAACAAAAACCAAAACAAACAAAAAACCCCCAAACAGCAGAATGACAACAAGGAATCTTTTGTCTCTGATTCCACAGTCAGTATTGTTGGGATTCATCTGACCAAAACCAAAAAACTCTATCCACCTTTTTTGAGATAGAGACCATATGAAAGACTAATGTGTCCCCACTCAAACTATGCTAATTCCTTTCCATCTGTGCAGCTTCCTCTTCACTATGGCACCTGAACCGCTATCCATCATTATTCCCTGCCTTACCCTGGTTAATGTGTGACAAACTGGAAGAACAGCCAAGCTTGTGAAAAATAAGAATGGCCAAGATTTAAGCCGTTCGGTCCCCTCAATCTGCTCCAAGGAAGACCTTTGCAGAAAATTAGGCAAACTTAGTTCTACATAACTGCACTGGAAGCAATGTATGAATAGACATGCTAGAACTGGATGCTGAGAGCGATTAACTAATTTGGACAAAATAATATCATTCCCCAGAAAAAGGGTTGATTTTTTTCCTCCTTTGAAGAAATTAGATGACAAAACCATGGACTTCCCAATCTATACTGAACTGAAAAAGTAGGCAATGTTATTAATATGCTAATATTATTACAAGAATTATTGCTAATATGATTTGGTCTTATTATTGTACAGCTAAATACTGTAAAAAAAAAAAAAAAGCACAAAAAGAAGTCTTCTGTCATCAGTATATTCCACCTGCAAGGAGCATATTTGTCTAGTTATTGCTGCTGGTAGGATTCTCCCAATGTGCTTGAATGCTGGAGAATTCATACTCCCTACCCGCTGGCTACGCAAGCTCTTCTTGCGCAGCCTATGTGGTAGCAATTTAAGCTGGCAAACTGGTGTATGATTCACAGTGGGCATGAGAAATGTCACAGCTCTGACCCAGCGTGGATATCTTTAAAAAACAGCATGTACAGTACTCCATAGATCTCATTACCATTAATTAGTTCTATTATGGTACTGTCTAAAAGTTCCAGTGGAGCATGGGGTTGTTATTGTTCCACTCATTGTGTGAGCACAAAAGATACAGTCCGTGCTTTAACAAGCTTAGTGTCTAGATAGAAAAGGCAGACAAAAGAAGAGAGAGGAAGAAATAGCACAAACAGCTTTAGTAACTTTAACAAAATATTACTCATGGTTGGAGGGCTGGTTCTGGTATTAAAGCCTAGATCTCCTGCCTTAATTTGATAGTCTATCTATTTGTATACATTTCTTCTTGTAAATTATCTATGGTGCATTATTCCATGATCTTCCACACTGGTATTCTCTGTATTCTCATGCTTCATTCATAGCTCAGCCACTTCTCTAATGAATAAAGAGCTAGTTTCCTCATATATTGAAATATATTAGGTCAGACTCCTCAGCTGACATCTTTAGGACTTTCCACTTCTTTTTCTTCTCTGGATATATCACGTATATCAGCATGTCTGTCTGCCAACCAAAGTTCAAAGATTATTTTAAAATCCTGACCTACAAAGAGGCTGTTTCCTCCACTGCTGAACAGCAATTTAGAAGCTTGAGTAACACAGACAGTATGTGGGAACTGGCCACCTAAAAGTCTGACCCAGAAGTGCTTCCATAGCATTAAATACATGTTTATGAAAATGACCAACACAAAGCTATGCCTCTATAAAACAGGCTAATAAACAGCTATCTGTATAACGTGGGTATTTTAAGACTTAGTGCATCAATCAATGTTCATAAACTATTAGGACTTTGAGGAGCAGATGGCAATGACAAATTTGTATTTTATTACAACTTTGTTTTGCTGGCAAATTCCCAATCAGCTGTAACTGTAAGTATGAAATAATTATTCCTCTTTTTATCAATATTTTTTCCTGTTTCTGCCAGCTAGTGGGCAGGCACTACAACAGTTTTAAATCAATTAGCTTGTCCTGGTAGCTGATTTCTGAACAAAATGCATTTGTATCCATTATGCTAACACAGAAAAGAAGTATTCTGGTCAGTAGAATGCTAAATCCTTCGTGTTTTGTATCTTTGCCTTTGCAACAAGCAGGATTTTCTTCTGCAAACTTTTTTCTAGATGGAATTCTGGATGTACTTTGAAGATGCCATGCAGAGGAACAGCCAGGTATCATTCTTCTGATAATGAACTCATGCTGGTTGGACTAGCCCTAGGCAATCTGGAATAATTTTTGTCAGTGGCTTGGAACTGGTAGAACCAAGATAAAAATGAAGTTTAATTGAAATCATTTGGGATATTGTAGATTGAAATGGCAGGGCTTTGGGTGGGTCAGGATGGCAAAGTTGTACTTGCAATGTACTTGAAACCAGTCAGTCTGTTTGCAATTTATTTCCTGAGAAGTACTAAATGCTCACAGATTTAAATAAATGTTGTAAGTAACTGCATGCCTAATTCCTCACACAATTGACTTAAAATGCACCCCTTAGAAACTGAATTGATATGTACCTGTCAAATACTGCTTTGGTGTTGTTTTTTCATGCAAATAGAATCCTAGGCAATAAATCAGATTCTTGGTGTGCAATTTTCTTAAGTACATGTCTGGTGTCATTAAACAAACAAAGAAGTAATGTACCAGGTTAGAGGAAAGAACTAAAGTACTTTGTTTTAAGAACACCACAGAATCTGAAACAACAGTTAACAGTCTACTTTCTTTTAATGATTGCCCTTAAAGTTATTGGTGACCTGACTGGTATCATTTTTCCTTTGCTTCCTTGGGGCTTGTCCTTTTACTCTTTTGTACAGTTTTCTAAGTTATTTGTCTTACATTTCTTGCATAGAAGTTTTTACACAATGGATGAAGTGTAGTTTAGTGAATAAGGAAATGGCTAGCTTTATGGCCTGTTCTGACAATGATAAGATCCTCTCATACTCCCCACATTATGTCTCCTACAGTTTGCTTGTCTTTTGTAATTTCAACGTCTCTTACAATACATATAGTTGAAGTAAGGCAGGACCTGGCTTTACCTGAAGCCAATAGGTGCTGATACAATACCAAAGCATCAGGTCTTAGGGAATAATCGTAACAAGATTTAAAGCTGAAACTGGAAATCACAATGCATGAGATTTAATGATTTTTCTTTTGTGGAATCACTATGAAGTTGGTGGCAAAAACATCAGAGGAGGGATTTTAGAGGAACATAGCCAAGTTCTTTGATATTAATAGCAAAAACTTGACTGTTCAGAGAAGGTTGAAAGCATTGTTCACTCATTTCAGCATATTTCAGTGGGAGAGATATCTTGTGAATTCAGGATGTCAAAACCTTTCATTGCTGGGTGTACTAGTCAGGCCTGTGCTCACCTATTAAAGTTTTTTAATGTTGTTTATATAACAATGCTTCATGATGGATTTAGGGATAACAATAAAGGAAATGTCATCCGATACCATAAAAATGATTGATTTTTTAGATCAAAGGCTTTGTCAAATATTCTGCATCAAAAGCAGTACTTCTACAGACTCAGCAATCTTGGGTCAGGCATTTGGTGTGTATGTCAGATGTCAGGCTGTCAAATCTCTTTTGTATTGACA
This sequence comes from Burhinus oedicnemus, assembly GCA_008921705.1. Lineage (NCBI taxonomy): Eukaryota > Metazoa > Chordata > Aves > Charadriiformes > Burhinidae > Burhinus > Burhinus oedicnemus. Next base: position 1,439,643 of record VFFE01007070.1, on the reverse strand, counting down.
AACAAAATATGCTGAATATCTGAGAGGCAGACCAATGAACCAGATGATACAAGGTTACGTGCAAGCTAAATTTTCAGTTGTAAAGCATAAAATCTTTTGGGTCAGAACATATATCCTGATGTTATCAAAACCTATCAACAAAACCAGAACAACACTGTGTGATGCAAGTCAGAAGAAGGCAATACAGTGAATTCAGAAAACCACCATTTTCTGATATGTAGACTATTGTGACAATCAACCTCATTCCTCATCAATGAAGATAAATAAGTTGGATCTTCATACACAGAATAATCTGAAACACTGCCATTTTGAAGTGCTGCTATTGTGGTCTGTTTCTGAGCCTGTACCAAATTTGCTTAAATATGTATTCTCTTATTGTTTAACCAAAAGGTAGAACAGGGACTTCAAATCAGGCTTGCATACAATTTGACCCACAGATCTAGCAAGCAAACAGGATTTTCAGACACAAATGCTAACATTTGTCCATGATCAAGCTATAGCAAATTTGTGCTATGTTGTTTGCAGCCACTATTTTTATGTGCGGGTACTGTAGCATCCAGGTTTGACACTCAAAAAGACTGTAATTTTCTTTTCTGTCCTGTCCTCATCACCACCATATTTGAGTGTAATCCTGAAATCTGTTGAACATGACTAATATTCTCCTGGCTTTTTTCTGTTCTTTTAACTTCTCCCCAGGAGCAGAAGTCTGTTCAGTTGCCTGTTTGAAGGTCACCTAGTGCACCTTCGTTGAAGTGGTACTACTGTCAACACTGAATCATTGTTTTCTCCACTCAGAGTTTTGAAAACCTCCAAAGATTAAAATATCACAGCCTCTACAGACACCCTGTTTCAGACGTGCATTGATTTTCAGTGGAAGTGTTTTTTCCTAGTGTCCACCCTGAAGCTTGCCAACCACAGTTTGATCATTGTCCCTTATTACACTACCTGGTGTTAGTAGCACCACTTGGCTCCATCGTCCTCGTAACCACCCTTCAAAGAGTAACAGATTTCAGGGAGATACCTCTCAGCCTTCCATTTGCAAGACTAATCAAACCCAGCACCACCAGCCTCTCTGTGTAGATCATATGGTCTATACCACACTGCCATAGTTGCTGTCTGCTGGATCCTCTGCAGTTTCTCCATTTCTGTCATGAACTGGGGGGGATGAAAAATGGGCACAGTTGTTCATCTGGGGCCTCACTGGTGCTGAACATATATATAAAAAGAACGTACATGTACCCATATGTTGCTATGCTTCTGTGTGACAGAAGACAAGATCAAAAAAGCACCTTTTTTTTTTAGAAAGAAGGTGTTGAATTTTGGACTTGCTTTGTAGCTGTAATGTAAGATAACTAAAAAGTATAAGGCCAGTCCCAATAGCATTTGTCCTCTTCTCAAGGAGGCTTAGCTGAATTCTAGAAAACTTTGTTGTTCCAGAGTAGCCAAGATGGTGACCGTGATTTGTCTCCCCAGTATATTTGTCAAACTTACAGTAACACTAAGCTACTTGAAGGTAAGGACTGTAAATTCAAGAAGGGGAGAGACAGATCCTTACAGATCCTTGCTGCAAGCAAACAAAACTTCATTGAGTTCAACGGCTGCTCAGTGATTTACCATGTAAATTTAAGTCATTGCAAGGTTTGCTTTTAGAATTTGAGAACTCCCAGGAAAACAAGAAAAAAATATTTTTTTTAATTAGGTTTTCAGGAAGTCCTACTGCATATAGCTTGCTAACATGCATGGATTAGTGGTAATAACAGCAGAAATCAGAATGAAGCATCTCCAGGAAAACATCTAAGTACAGGAGCTAATACTGGAAAGGTACTCATCTGGAAATATTCTAATATACAAGATGTATTTTAACATTTGTGTTTTCTTGTCTCCTCCTATGGTTCAAAGTTTGTTTAGTGAAGAACTATAGTGATGGATGAGATAAAGGTATTTGACCTTACTGGGTGCATTGCCTTCCCCTCTGGGCTTCTCATTCTGTCTTTAATATATGGCCCATTTATTACCTGGGCTTGAATTCTATTTATTAGAGAAACACCAAGGTTAGGTTAGTTCTGCCATTTGTAATATGGGAGATTCAACATTATTACACAGAATGAGATGACCAGGGAGATTGGGGAAAAAATTTTCACCCCCCTTTCCCTTCTCCTGTCACACACGATGCCATTAAATACAGAACCTTTCAGGAGAGATCATTGCTTGTTTGATGCAGTGGATGGAAATTCTCATTTCAATCAGGTAGTGAACCTTCAAAGGAAAGGATGATCAGGAGGAATGGGAGAGACCTTGATATATCAAAACAAGCCTTTAAATAATAAACACACTTCAAACCCAGGGCTTATCCTGCATATAAAGCCAGAGGACTATAAGCAAGTCAATGTAAGAGATATTTATAAGGCTATTTTCTATGCAACACAAAACTGGCTACTTTTATACTCATATATAAGGTATATTTTCATCATGAATCACAAATAAATAGTTTCTCTTCTCATGAATCCAAAAAAGAGTTTGTGGTTTTAGTCCCATATTTTGGCACAGAAAATTGACACCTTTTTGAAACTGCCAGCGTAATAATGGGTAGAAAGAATCTAGACACCCTGAATCTTCCTCAACACACTTAATGGATTTTGTCTGTCCTCTTAGTATCTCCAGCCTAGCTAGTTCAGAACGAAGAAATGCAAAGCATTCTAATATCTGTTCTCTCTTTCTCTGGGTGAAAATTTGCTTTTAGAGAGGTCAAGGAGAGACTTGCTGCTGACGTCAGACTACTTTTGGATTGTGTCCAGTCCAACTGGGTTGTCTTCTTGAACAATCTTTGGAGAACACAGATACAGATTCTCTTATGCCCCACTTTAAGTAGAAAGCTGTTGACTGGCCAAGCAAAATAAGATCTTGTTTCTTAATTTTCTTAAATTTCCATAGCTTTCTTCAAACTATATAAAAGAAAAACATGTTCCAAATGTTCCCAACTTATGCTCCAGGACCTTTTAAAAAAACATTTTACATGTAAGAAAAAATTGCCGTGTGCCCCTTACATACATACAGAGTGAGTGTCAATAGGAAGGCCATAGCTGAAATGTGATGGTGAAACAATTTATGATAAGTCACAGTAAAATAGATCCTTAGTTAATGTTAAGTGGGCTTCAAATGCAGAATAGGTGCAGCTTTGGAGGAGATTTAAAGGTTTATAGAATGCGTATGCCCCAAGCAAAGTTACTGGATTGACCAGAGGAACTTCTCCCATGAAAGGAAGAAAATATATGTTGGATGTCAAGGTCAGCATTAATGGAAGTGTGTAAGTGCAGGGCATCAATAGCTTCATAGATTATTCATGTGGAAAAAGAATAAAGGAACATCAAGGATAGGCTTTGAAAGTGAATATGGGAAGATTTTTGCTATATGAAATGGAAAAAGGGATCATAGACGTAAGGTACCATGACAGAGGTGTGATCCAAGCAGTGGGTATTTTTGTAGCCCTGTTCTCACTGGTCTGAAAGGGAGAGGAAAACAGGATTATCAAAGACCATACAGAAAAGGTTCCTTTGTCAAGTTTCTATCGCTCCATTTTCCTGTTGGCTGTGGGTCAGTTTTCATTACCCATGAGAAGCTGTGGCTATTGGATGCACTCCATGTTGGTGCTTCTGTAATTTCAGCAGAGCAGTAAAAATAGAATGAAGAAAAGAAAAACTGATTACAATTTGAAGGCTGGATATACAAAACTGACTTATATTCAGGGATATTCATACCGCCTAACTTTTAGACTAGGAGTGTTAGTGGACCTCTCTAGGTTTTTTTCAAATGATGATTCGGAGAACCTGAGTTAGGTTCCTGTTTGTTTTGCCCTCACAAGGAATCTTTGACTAGCTAGGAAGTCTACTGGTCTTATAGTAACAATCTAAGGTAGGTGACGTGAACTATTTTCCTTGTCTCTCTCCAAGGCTCTATTTCATGCAGCATCCACATGTAAGTGGTTTTCATTCAGATGAGATGTTACTTATTACATTTGCTTCTCCCTGAGTGTAGAAGAAAAGAGAGGAATTTGGAGCATGCATTTTTTCTTATTAAATTAGTAGATCAGCTTCAGAAACAAGTTTTACTGGGAGATTCAGACATATTGACTTGCCAGACCGAACAGAAAACCACACAAATTAATGTATGAACAACATACACTGACGAGTGAAAATTTTCCTCCTGGCTATTTTTGGAGAATTATCTCTGTTCCTCCAGACAACATTACAATCCTCACAAACACATGAAGCGTTATACAGGCATAAGCTAGCTCATCTTATTAGTCTAGCTCTACACCAAAGTAAGTGTGAGAATAAGTTGGACCTATATTATCTGAATTTTATTAGTTAAAATTTAATGAATAGCAACCTCCCTGTCTTCCTGCATCCAAATTACAATTACATGGAAAATCACAAGACTACCATCTTTCTCTCTTTTTTTCTCCCACAAATTATTACATTAGTTACACAAAGAGAAATTCTCCAGTAGAAAAGTCTGAGGAAGGCAGTAACCTGGTGGCTAGGATCCTTTTTTTTTCTGGTGCTCAAACCCCACGTTTGAATTCCTAGCATGCACAAAGCAAAACACCACTTCAGCAGATGCTGCTTCCCCTTTAAAATGTTCAGATTTGTCCCGAGTGTGAAACAGGTCGATTTAAAAACAGCTGTTTGAGTGAAAGGGAATATTTGATGGACTCAAACTCCACTATTCAGACTTTTTTTTCCTGAAAACACCTATAAATTATATAAAAATACTGACAGTTTGTTTTTGACATGGCACTAGGAAAAGGAGTTCCTTTTTGTAAGGCATACAAGTTTCTAAATTAAACCAGATCTGAGTTGATCTAGCTTTCACCCCTCAAAGTCAGCTAAGAGCTGTAGAGCAAAGGCGATTTTCCAATAACATCATATCGTGGGACACATTACCAGATTTTTTGGAGAGGAAAAGACACAGAGAGGCTCAGCTGAGC
>VFFE01007070.1:1372077-1434636 GCA_008921705.1 Burhinus oedicnemus | reverse complement strand
AAAAAAAAAAAAAAAAGGTGGATTTTCGGTACTGAAAGGAGAACTGAGCGCTTTGGGTTTGCAAGACTCGGAAAAGCCCTTTTTATTAAGAGAAATAATCCCTTTTTATTGTATTGCAGAATCTCATCATCCCTCACAGTTTCCTATCTTGTCTTCTTTATAAGCATTCCCACGGAATTACAACATTGAAAATAATGAACTGCTTTATTGAGGTTAGGACGATAATTTCACTAGACCCGTTACTACTGGGAGGGTACTGAGTCCCAAAGTGGAGAAGACAGATCTGATTCCATGGCAGAAGCGGTACTGGCTTCTAGGGCAACCTTCAATGTGGCTCTCTGCAGCCAGGTAGCACACTGGGAAGACTGCAAATACCAGAAAAAGGCAGGATTGCTGTCCCATGACATGCAGCTGGCTGCACATTCAATAAACTAACACAAGGGAGGAGTGTGCAGCTCCTTCAGGTGCTGTTGGCTGTTTGGGTGGTACCCAGGCTGTTTCAGGAGGCACTTGAGAATGGTGCATCCTTGCTGCCCCCTCACGTCCCCAAATGAGCCCTTGCCAAGTAACCTGGCTGCAGGTGATCCGTCATATTTGAACATGGACAGATGAGAACTGGCTGCCAGAAGGATTTGGCTGCCTTGAGACCCACTCCCTGCTCGGGTGTGAGGGACTGCCAAGAATTTAATGTCCCTTCAGAGATACATTGAACACTCCCACTGTTCATTAACAGCACAGATGGGAAAGCATCTTCTGCCTACCTTATTGCCTTAGGACAGAAGCCAGCAGTTCAGTCATGAATCACTGCAATCCAATGGGTTTGCTAAATAATTCCAAGGAGCTCCTTTCCTGCTGTATCTACAAGGCCCTCTGCAGCTAGACCTGACACTGTTCTGTGGGTCAGAGAATGGGATGGCTTGTCTCTTAAAAGGAACATCTGTGAGCTGAACACAGTGCTATGCATGGAGCTAGTTCAAGTTCAGCCACTTAAACTCAGCAATGCTGAATGATACCTGTCTGTGAAAGACAGCGTAGACAAGTCCTTTTTGATGCCAACTTAAAAAAACCATAAACTTCAGTGTTTGCAATTCCTTTACTATACCTTTTACTTTTGTCCCTATACCCATCTGAATGTAACATCCCATCATTTCTGCCTGTGTCCTACTCTAGTAACCATTCCAAAGCTGAACAGGAGCAATGTAAAGCTGGTGGAGAGGAGAGGAGAGGAGAGGAGAGGAGAGGAGAGGAGAGGAATTTTTCTCCTTTTCTTTTTTTATGGATCTGTATTTATTTTAAAAAATTCTATTTTCTCTCATTAATGTTACTTGAAGCTCAGAAGCCAGATCACTTAATGTTAATGCAGCAGCAAAAAACCCCCTGAAACAAAATAAAAATGTGAAGAATACTAGTTAGTTCAGAGAATAAGAAATATGACACCATTATTCTGAAGGTGTAAAAAAGATACAAAAGAATAATGTATGCAAAACCAGATTTTTTCAGAACTAAAAAAATTTCTCGTTCTAGCATCAGGCAACAAGACAATGTTCTGTAAGATGCTTTACAAAAGCACATATTCAGAATATGTACAACAATCACACTTTGGTTTTAAATATGAGATTAATATCAACATTCCTTCTTCGGTGGAAGGCTTCCATTTGAAAATCAGACCGTTAAAGAAAAAATATGCGAATGGTAAAAGATTATTAAAATGCGAGTGATTATACAAGGCTACAACTAAACAGGAAGAAATCATAATTTGAAAACTTATTTTAAATCTCTTTTCAGTATTTAAGATATTTGGGTCTTTTCACATTTCTTTCATGAAAAATGGTAAAAAGACATTTAATCTACTTTCTTGGGTTATCCTTCTGTACTGTTCCCACCCACATGAGCACAGAACCACAAACACTGTCCTATAAAATAAATTCTAAGTCCAGGAAACACAAAATGAATTTGAGCGATTTCATTAAATCATTTTATTAATTAATTAAAACAACTCTGCCTGAGAAATGCAGGATTGGGCCCTCTCGTTTTGGTGTGCAGTAGACACCTTACACAACTTTGTCAACTGACTTAATTGCTAAAGGTAATCTCTCCACTTATAATAGACAAATACTTCTCATTCAAATGCATAATAGTGCATGTGTAGGGCCAGGAATAACTTTGATTTAAATTCCAGTATCATGAAGAACATTTTCCCGAGTGATTTTAATTTGTTCAGTTGACTAAAAATTGTGTTAAACCAAAATCTGTTTCTGTTTCATTGATAAGAACAGTTTGGGTATTTTTCTCCTAACTTTCCGAGTAAAACATTTTAATGAAGTACAATGTGTCTGGTAATTTTCTACCAATGCACATCCATCACAAAGCTTTGCTCTGAGGCTTGTGCTTGGCTGTTCTGCTCTGCTCTGCTGCTCGTTGTACTGCTGGAGTTCAGCAAATGTCTACTTGAGCAGATCAAAGCATAATCTTGGCTTTTGTTGCTTCTCTGTGGTTTCTGGTGCTTATGTTAATCCTACTTAAACTAAGTGGTCAGAGATTTGGGAGATTTGAAATACAAAATAGATTCTAACCTTGAGATGGATTAGGGTTGTCAGATGGCACAGAACTGTCATGTAGGACTAACGTTATGAAAACAAGAGCTGAAAATACTGTTTTAGTGTGGCTGACAACAGGGATTTATCCTAAAAGAGACATGGATGTGTTTGATTAAAGCAGCTCCTTAGTGAATATGTAGCCTGAATGACTTGCAAGGTTATTGATTATGTATCTTAAGTCGAAGATACAGCTTTTTCTCCAGGAGATTTGGTTTTTTATCCAGTAAACACAATAGTCTTCAGAACATGTATACAGTGTTTCACAAAAGCACTTTATTTTGTATGATAAGGAGAGGATTAACTTGCATTATAATTACATATCTATGACTTTTTCTTCAGAAAGCCTGCTTGTCTTGCAAGTTATTTTCAAACAATAATGAAGCATTGTAGCTAAAACTCATTTACCAGGATCCAATGGGGCAATCTTCTAAGCCTCGCAAAGAGGACATGACACTGGATTTGCTCTTGTTGACTCTTTCAGAGGGCAGGGACACCTTGACAGTATAGGTCTAATTTATGGTTGAATTAGTGGTCAGAGGGTGGTTTGTAGCCAGATGTTACTATACAGCTGACCAGCAGAGACCACACTCAGGCAAAAAGGTTTATGAATGTTTCAAGAATATTTCTAGGCCTATTTTTCTTTTAATTATGAAAATGTTTTTCAGAGTTTTTTAACACTTTTTTTTGTAGTAACATCTGATTTTGAGATGGAAATATTTTCCGTGGCAAGTACAGTTGTATCATCAACTAGTGGAAATCAGTACCCACCATTGACTTAAGCCTTTCCTGGAGGCTTGGGCAGTTGTTGTCACTTTCCTTGCAGTCCTCCTCAGAAATGACAAGGCATGTGACAACTAACACAGTGATCCGCAAGTCCTTCCCTCCCCCAGTTTATACTGCAGTGGCACCTATAAGCCTACCAAACTACACAAACACGGGACAGGAGAGTGGTCATCCTCCCAAAGACCTTAAAATAGGCATGAACTGGGACTGAAAAGTCCCTCCTACAACCACATTTAACCCAACTTTAGCCTTGGATTCATGAGTTCAGAGAGGGGTAAACTTGGTGAGACAAGAAAGGTTTGGTACTAACTTCGTTGTCTCAGTACACATTTGTTAGGCTGGAGAGCACGCATCTAACAATTTTTCCTTTTGTTTTTAAAAACGGTGTGAGGAACCTCCAAGCTACACTGAAGCACCCAGATTATCCCTGCTCTTTTTTGATAGACTGTGAAGTCAGTTCTTGGAAGAGAGGACTGTTATCTCTTTACGGTACAGACATGTCTAAGTCCATGAGCCTCTGGTCATGTTTGCAGTTTTCTATGACAGATGCACATTTTTGTCCAAGTTAGTTGTTTTCTGAGAAGCTGGATTCAAGCATAGCTGTTTCTTGATAGAAAAGAAAAGAAATTAATCCACAACTGACCTTTTGTACTAGGAACATTATTATGGTGGAAAGTAAAATCCAGTCTATGCTTTTTTAATATGGTTTTCCTTCAGGAACCAGATCTAATAAAATGCGACAAAGCAATATCTGCAGAGGGGGTTCCCATCCTCCTTACTCTCTACAGTTTTAAAGAACGACAGCTTACAGCCTTTTTCAGCCTTGCCGTGGCTGCATATCTAGGTTTGGGAAGCAGAGGGATAAAAAGGTACCAAAGTAAAGGAAGGAGCTACTTACATGAACCAAAAGTGCAAACTTCCTAGAATAGAGAGTATTTATGATGGAGTTGTCTCCAGTCTGGAAACAATTATTTATTATCATAAATAATCTTTATTCTTGGCAAAGGAACAACCTGGGACCCTGAACACACCCAAGTTCTGTATCTGCTGCAACGTTACCTTTCCCAAACGTGGGCATGAGCTCTTCCAGCTCATACTTTGGGACAGCAGTCGCTGTCTGCCCACTTTCCACCTCTAAGAGTGGAGGTAGGGGGTGCAGCAGAGCTGGGGACCTCTCTGCCACGTTACATCTACAGTGTGGGAGCACAAGAGCTAAGGAGTCACCTTCTGTGGGTGATGTGCACATCACTAGATTTGGCTAGGTTTGGTGGGTGACCAAAGAATTGGAAATGAAAAGACAAAGTGAAATATAGCAGAATACATGGGAAATAATTTTAAAATGTATTTGCAGGTATGTTCTTACTCTCAAAATATACTCTGAGAATGAACTAGGTAAGCTTTTTTTTTTTTTTTTAAGCTTTTGTCATCTCCTCCTCCACAGAATTCTTCATTGAAGCTCTCTTTTGGATGAATAAATAGTAAGCTGGAAATATTTCACCTGGTGCTATTTATGCATCCTTAGCTCCTGGTACAAAATCTGACCAATGAATCATTACCAAACTGTATCGGGTAAGTGACAATGTTAAAAAGACAACTGCCTTTATTGATCCTACTGCTCTTCTTCTCCAGACTAGAAGAACTAAAAAGAATTAAATCATCGTTGCTAACACATTAATATCCTTTAAGCAGCCTTTCTAACCTCATGTAGACAAAGAAAATCTTATTGGAAAAGATGTAATGTGGTCATGATCAATTAGGCAACAGATTTACAGTTGTGGAGGTTCAGGACCAGACGCTTCCCAATTCAACTTAAGTGTCATAATTTCACAGAGAAGGGAACATCAGGGTAAGAAATATCAATATGGTGAAACATATCTATTTTATAATGACAAAAACCCTTTTATGTCAGCTAAGCTGACAATCATGTCAGTCAGAGATGCAGGACCAAACACCACATTCCTCCAGAAATTTTGGTAAGCTGTCAATACTTTCAGCCTTTATGTCTCCACTTTCAAGTGTAAATAGTAACAGCTTTCAAATGTAATTGGACTAGTCAAATACTGATCTTTGTACATATGCTTGGAAACTAGACCAACAATTAAGGATGTTTTCCAAAAATCACCTAATTGGTGGAGATTCCTATTGGTCATCTGGAAGGAAAAATAATGTCATGTTATGAGTCAGACCTCTTTTAAGAATGAACACAATTTGAGCTATACTTGAGAATCATCCTCTCTTTCCTTAAATTAGAACATATCAGCAAGAAATTCTTGAAAAAAGATGATAATGCACTTTCAGATAATTTATTTACAACATGTCCTTCAACTAGCTTTGCTTATAAGGATTAATTACTAACTTTGAGGATGAAAAGCTTAATAAAAGGTATTATTAATTGCTACAGCTAAAATTTTATTGTTTCTTATTCATGTGATATAGCATGTCTAATTTTAGTTCTTAGAATAAGAAAATAGTGTTATTTTTGCTGTGATAGATACATGCAATCTGTAATTGAGGTTGTATTCTAAAATATGCTTAATATAGGGCATATCTCCTTGCTTTAATTTGAAGGCAAGACTTGCACTGATTTTAGCAGTGTAGGTTTAAGTCTTAGATGGAAATGGCCTTCCAGTGTGAAATTTCAGATGATGTTAGGTTTCAGGCTTTTTGAATTATCTGTGTAGTTTAGTTTGATGTCTTTTTATACATTTTTAAAGGGAAGTCTTTGAAATGTGTACATGGCTGAAATGTTTGTATCTGTCAGCTTTTTTTTTTTGTCATGTTATCTTTTAGATCAGTTTTTCTTTCTTTTTTCTTTTTTTCTTTTTAATGAAAAGTTTCTTCCAATCTTAGCAGAACAAAATAAAAAGGGAGAAAAATAAATCCCACAGACCACCTAATGCAGCAACTACCACCAAGTTTTGCATTTCACCCCACCTTCTTTGTTTCCTCATTTATGTATATGGAAACATGTAGGTGTTTAGCTTTTAAATATTCAACCATTATGTGGCCAACCTGTGGTATCTTATGGACCACCAGTAGTTTGTATTTTATATCTGATTACCTTCCCTTTAGAAATGTTGATAGAAATGGAATATAAATCTCCCTTACGCACAGGACAGTTGATACTGAAATCACGTTGAGATTATAAAATTAAAAAAATTACCAGTGAGTATACCCCATAGCAAGTTAGATACTTCCCGTCAGCAAGAAGACACAATTTTGTTGCTACTTATTAGTTTTCGTATTTTACAGGCTGCCAAAGAACATGTTCTACAACTGCAGTTTTGACTCCCACTTGTAATATTAATCTTTCATTATCCTCTTTGAGAAACTTCCTTTCTCGTCACAATTAACTACTATGCCAGATGCAGAGAAATATTTAATCTGGGAAGAATTTTGTGATTAAGAGATGTGGGCAGGTTTAAAAACCTAAAGGGAAGCCTTGTGTATTGTAGTGTGTGGATTATTGATCTGTGGAAATAATAAGATACAAAACCTTTGGACAAAGCAGTTAAACAAAGAATTGTTCAGCTAAACTTTAAGTTGTTATTCTATAGTATTGGAATTGTTTTAGAAAAAAAAATTCCCTTCTATGGGGAACACCAAAATCAGAGTTCTTTTAATTCAGAAATGGGGAAAAAAACCCTCAGAAATGTTAAAATAACCTGTAAATAAAAATGGAAATATTTGGGTTTTTGAAAAAGAAATAAATTTTAAAATCCAGGTTTTCTTTGCATTATCAATGTATCTTGTTGAAAATCGTGTTTCAGTTCAAGTTTTTCAAGATATTTTTATGACTGTATTATAACGTGAAAGCTGAAACAAAATTCTTTAATCTTAGCAGTTTAGGAACATATATATATATTTGATGCTCAGTACATACAGCAGCTATAAAGAGAGAATAGATATTCTTTTGACCAATTCATATATATATTAAATAATATAATGTATCTGTTATATATAAAAATAAATATTATTATTTATAATAATTGGTATTATTTAAACCAATTTATATTTTCTATATAAATATTTTAATCAATTTTATAAAAATTTGTTAAAATAATACCTTTCTATTTATTTCTATATATAGGCTATATATTATATTATTATATACAAATATATATATATATGAATTGGTCATATATATAAATCTTATATATATACCATGCTATTCCCTTATTTTTGGACCTTATCCAACATAATAAGCATTTTTTTAAAATGTTGACTGCTTGGTTTTTCAGCTCTGTGTTTTAATGGATACAAATTTGGTATTAATAGCTCAGGAATGATTAATGGATAATATTTCAAGATATAAATAACAAAGAGGCAATTAAAAAAGCCATGATAGAGCGTCTTTTTCACAAATCAAATAACTTTTCCTTTGTGCACTATGCATTGCCAATTAAAAGTTTATTGTACATTGGGAAAAAATTGATATAAACTCATATATACCAGAAAAAAAGCAGCTGAAATAACACAATTGACCATGCAAAGAGTATTTGAATACATTTTAAAACACACAGAGGATTCCATAGAGAAGGGTTAATAAATCTAAGTTGATGATATGAACCTCACTGCCATCAGAATTAAGTCAATAAACGAAAAGGAAGGCTGTTAGGGAAAAAGACTCTAAAGCTGTGAAGTGTCTGGATACTCTTTGTACATCCTGAAGGAAGCAGTGAAAGGCATTGCTGAAGGAATCAAATCACTCTCCCAGTTCTAAGCAATTCTTGGCCATCTTACAGCAAGCCCAGGTCTGCCTGATAGAGTCATAGCCAGTTTCTGTAGTGTAAAAACAAGTCAGAGTAAGGCTCATAAAACTCTGACATCCTATGGAAGCTCTGAAAGTTGAAGTTAGAAGAAGGATTTAAGCAAATAAGCAATGTGTGCTTTTCTATACTCCTGAATTTGCTCAATACTGTAACAGTTGGTATTCCATATGACTGGTATACGGGTAACGGGGCAGTTACTTATGCACAGTTTCCCAAATACTTTTATATAGCAAGAAAGTTTGACAGTGGTCAGTTTTCTTTAAAAACAATTTGCTATTATCATTTGGGCCACGCACAGATAGTGAGGGAGTCACCCATATGATTGCTAGAAGTGTTGCACTGCCATAACATGAGCAGCGTGCTCCCACGGGCAGGCAAGCGGAACAGGTTTGGGGCTCTGAACCTGAAAAAACGCCCAGTCATCCCTTCAGTGAGATTTGTAATTTGTCTGATGAAAAGTACCTGAAAAGTGCTGGAAGGGTCAGAGACAGCAGCAGCAGGCGGCTTTCGGGAAGGGATTTACACGGCAAATGCAAATGAGTGCAGGTCAGTGTATTTAAAGGCAAGAAGTTTCTTTCCTTTCTGAGGTGGTGTAGTTATCGGCAGGAAACGAAGGTACCTTGCCTTCCCAAACTGCCCCTTCATTAAGAGGCCTCATTACCTTGTTCAGAGGTCAGCTTAATACTCCGCCGGGACCCCTAATGAAAACTAGCAACAGCAGCTGTGCTGAAAACGCCGTCTGTCATGCTGAGCTACAGCTTCTTGGCAGGGCTCGAAGAGAGGGACTGACACTCTGGTCATACAGATGGGGAACGATTCCCAGCCTGCCATGTCCCTTGGTGTCCTTCCAGAGCAAATCAAGACATGTGGGGGCTGCGATAGGGTGGACCCCACTGTGGTCCAAGCGTGGCCGAGGTGGGCTCTCTGTGCAGGAGGCAGGTCATGATTGCGAGATGCCCAGCCTAAATGGACACATCATTTCTTACCTGCCGGGTCTTACTCTGACCTGGGACAGTCCCCAAAGCAGAGATGGTTTGCAGATTCTGTGTTTCTTCAATGATTTACACAGCAGGACCCTAGAACTGTGTGACTGTTAATAAAGAAATATGTTCCTTTTAATCCTTTAGGGTTTTAGATGGTTTTTTTGCTCTGCTTTCAAAAATGAAGCAACCTGTTGCTTCTGTGGTGGATTGTACAGCTAAAAAGTCTTCCTAGCGTTAAATGAATGATTTTCTTCAAAGCCGTTTCCTCATCTTTTGATGAACACTCTCACGAGAATAGATAAATACTGTACTATTTTATTTTCTTGACACAATCTTTGTTACATGAATGAGGCAGTAACTTTTAATGTCTTGTGCCTCCTGTGAATTATAGAAATCTGCTGTTAAGTTTCTGACCTTTTCAGTGGGCTGTGTTTCCAATAGATGGCCATTATACAATATCTTATCAGCTTCACTTAATTTGTGAGGAAGGGACAGGCATGTTCAAGTGCCAGCAGTTGAAAGTACTTACTCTTTTTGTGCTTACCAGATGATGGTTCACAAGTGATATTCAGTATTAACATCCTGATGCTTTAGCAGATGACAAAACAGAAGATCAGGCAAGCAGAAATGTATCCTCACATCAACAACAGGACGTGTCCTATACCTACTGTAGCTTTGTTATGGAGCTGAGACAGATAATCCTGCATTTCTTCCTGGATAAAACCACAAATATATACAAATATCTTCTTGTAGAAATACAACCAGTGGTTACATTATACTTGAGTATCTTTAAATAGCAAAAGCAACAACACAAATAATAAACAACATAAATTTAAGACCTAGTCTTTTGAGTCCCTTACACCAACCAAACAGTGACATTACTTAAACACGTAACTTCAAAAATGACAAGTGTTTTTCTCAAGGATCAGACTCTTAACAACAATATTAATTGTTATTAATGTACAGATATATCAGGGTTACCATACCAGCCAAAATTTTTACCTAGATACCATCTTTTTTAAAGAAATATATGTGCATACATACATATATGTATGTATTATTTATCTATCGATAACAGAAAGACTTGGTACAATGATACAGGGAAACATAAAGCAAAAGTGCCTGAATCTAGACAAGAACAAAGGGTGATGGAGTCAGAAAAAAACTTTGTAGCAGCCTATTCATGTACATTTTTGTGTCATGTCTGCATATAACTTGTATATTTAGCTGTATTTGTAAATGAACAGACCAGTCCAAGAAAGAAAAGCTGCTTGTGCCTTTAGTTGTTTTCTTCTCTAGCTTGATTCCAAAATTAATGATAAATTCTGCAAGAGGCAAAATCATGGTAGAAATCTGACAAAAACAGTAGATACAGAGACATTGCTCCAAATACAACTAAAGGATTTACTTCAATGGTACTTATTGCTTTAGCTAGTGCATCCACTTACATGGTTGCTGTAACTGTAGTTTTTGTGCCTTTTTATTTGCTCTGTAAAAATACGACAATCAAATTTTGTTCACTGCAGTGTAATAGGCAAAGAGTTAAGCACATCTATGCAAATCCAACTGGAGATGTGCATGCAATGGAAATTTCAAAAAAGTCACCTTGTCAAATCCTGGTGTGGTTTATAGATGGCCAAGCAACACCACCATTATCTTATCATTTTAGGCAGCTAACCACAAACTATAAATAAAGAATTAGAACAGAAGACATTCAGGGTGATAGTCACAAAATGGAACTTTTGAACAATTCATGAGTTTGCAGCATTTACAAGAAACATTCATTTAATAATTGGGATTAATGAACACTGCTGTAGATGATTAATATTTTGCAAGCAAAAAGATGAAGGACTCAGTTTTGTGCAGTTTGTTCAGCTCTAAACCTGAATCACAATTTGAGACAAAATATACCATATGGTGATCCTCAGGTGTGAGTCTCATAGTTCGTATGTTAACATACACTGTCAAAGCTCTTTAATATTAGAAAGACTTTCCTGCCCATTGATCGTCATTAGGATATGGATGAATGTTAACAATTAAAGTGCTATTAAATTAATTAATTAAACCCTTCTGCTTGAAATAATTCAGTTTGTCATTAAACAGAAGTTCAGTTCATGTTGAATATAAGAGGTTTTAAGATTAAGGGGTGGTTCATATTCCTAAACACTAGAGTAAATAGTAGGTAGACTACCAGGAACCACAGCTTGTAGCTTCTTATCTTCCTCAATATGTGTTTGATAAGAGCTTGCACAGAGAAGTCCATCTAACTTCTAATACAAACTGCAGCACAGAAAAGTGCGCTCATCATTTTTAGTGCTAATTGTAGAACTTAGCACTTGCAATCAACCTCTCACCCAAAAACAACCTCTCTGCTGCCTATTTATTTTTAGTCACTGCACAATTAACACTCCATTAAAAATTACACCTGCAGTGCCTTTTACTTTCAATCTGTTGCTGGTTTTTCCAGTCTCCCTGCACCTTAAACTAGTGTGCTCTGAAATTTCTTTTTCCCTTCTTTTTTCTTCTTAATGTTTTGAAGTTTTTTATAGCAGTTACTGGCAACAGTCCGAAGCTAAAGACTACCCTTTATTTTCAAAATATGCATGAAAGGG
Source organism: Burhinus oedicnemus (assembly GCA_008921705.1). Classification (NCBI taxonomy): domain Eukaryota; kingdom Metazoa; phylum Chordata; class Aves; order Charadriiformes; family Burhinidae; genus Burhinus; species Burhinus oedicnemus. The sequence continues at coordinate 1,422,889 of VFFE01007070.1, read as the reverse complement.
ATTCTGCAGTGTGCATAATTACATAGCCAGTGTGCTAGAAAAGGACAAGCATACAATGGTATTTTGTTTATTGTGTTTTCCCAGGCTCCAGACATCTATGGATTATGATTTTCTTGAGCTAGAATCTATATTTGTGTATCGTTTCTGGATTTTTCTTCAATACAATACATGTAATATTTTTTGGCACTGGTTCTCAGTTTTCCAAAGAAAATCTAAAGCATTAGCAGTCTTCCCCTATGTTGCTACCTTCATGTGACTCTTCTGTGGTGAATCCTATAGAGGGGGAATGTAGGTTTTTGGACAGAACTACCCCATTTACAGCTCAAGCACTTTATTTTGATAACCCATCACATACCCCACTTTCTCAATCCCTTTTCATCCCTATTCCTGGTCCCTGGCACTTGAAGCTGTCATTTATCGTTTTTAAGCTCTCAAGCCTGTGAATTTGGCTGAGTTCTGCCTGGCACCTCCACTGCCCTTTTATCCAGGGTTGCTCCTGCCAGGGACCCCGTGTAGGGCAGATGGGCTTCTGCTTTGCTTGTGGAAAAGGCCACTGCAGCATGTTCAGAGCAGTCTTGTGCTGGAACTGAACCTGCTTTGCTTGGATGGAGAGACTGCAGGACCCAGGCCTGGTTAGACCTGGGGTCCCCTTCCTAAAAGTGTCAAGAGATTTGAATTAGCAGTGATCTCCCATGTCTTGGACAGCCTGAGCCTTGCACAAACAGATCAGAACAGATTTGCTTCAAAAAGGCCATCTGGGGAAACTAACTGCCTGTAGGCCTGATTTAATAAGAGTTTAGGTAAGATACGGTGTGATACCATCAGACTGATCTATGGCACTTCCTCTGGTTGACAGCATCTGACAGATTTGCAGACAGGTTAATAATCTGCCCCATTAGTGGCTCCTCAACCTTCTCATGGAGACCTGGTCCTTCTGAACTTAACAGGTCTTGTTACAAACAACTAGAAAAAAATATTTGGACAGAAGGTAATTCAGCCAAGACAAGCAAGTGATGAAGTTATAGGGAGCACGCTCATCACTGAAACATCCTGAATTTAGAACTGAATTTGCAGTCCCGCTGCAATGTGCATGCTGTCTTGCTTGCACTTGGAGCCAGGCAGGTGTAAATAGGTTCTGACCTGGAAACAGTGTAAGCTGTGGCTAGTGTAGCACTTGACTTGGCTAATGAACATGCCTGGGGCTGTCAGACTGGCTGTGGATGTGGATGTGTTTGGCTGGCAGGGCACACTGGTAGCGTGTGCTCACATCAGCCTGCTGAAGCCCACGTAGACATGCCTTGAGTAAAGTCCATCTGGAGGGGAAAACATACTGGACATTTATTTAAAGGTTGTTGAACTGAGCTCTGCGTCCACAGTGTTAGCTGCTAATATTATTTCCCCAGTCTATGGCTTTAGGAAAGACCTTTACGGGAAAATTTACTGCACGCATGCTTTAATTCCTTGTAAACCAAAAGCAAACAGTTTAATCCCTGCTGGCATTACTTGTGCTTTGTTTGTCAGAGGGAAACAGAGAGGCGTAATTAACTGTCATGTTCTGCATGGACAACTGGCTCGCAGAGAAAAAAAATAAATAAATAAGGGAGAAACTGAAACTTAAGGCCTGGTGGTGTCCCCATAAAACATCCCAGACTGAAGCTTTTATTTTTAATTTGAATGACGGCTTATATTCAAAAGGGTCTCCCAGTAGGGTCTCAAAAGAGAGAGGTCTTTCATTCCTGTCACCAACTATCTCTCTCCCCTTGCTCAAGTAACTTCAGTTTGAACCTTACAAATGACATTTGAATCTGCTTAAAAATCATTATAATGAAACAAGGGAAACAAATCATACCTCTTCCAAAAGTTTGCCAGAGCTTTTTTTCCTCGAACACCAAAATCTCTTATTTTCTACACACCAGATGGCAAAGTCTTCAGACAACTTCCAGTCTTATAGTGACAGAGCATTGCAGTTTTACATGTATCCCTGATTTACACCCCAAACAGTCTGGATTTTATTCAGATCATCAGAAAATGATGTTCCGGTAGAGAAACAGCCAGATGACTGCCCTTGCATCTTTAAATCTGGAGACTGTTACAACATATGCCACAGCCAGTTTGAAGCACTGCTGGGAGAGGTGGCCAAGTTCCCAGTTCATTGCAGAGAGGAGTTCTTGCCTCTGCATGAGGCAGTTATACAAAAGACAATAAATTTTTACTGCATTTATGTAAAAATGAGGAAAGATTTATCATCTTTCAGGATTAGACATGTATTAAGGCCTAATTATCAATGATACAACTGAGTGTTAAGAAGCTGTGATGAATTTGAGTGTCTGTCAGACCAGAGAAAAGGTGTAGGAACAAGAGAAAAGAAACTTTCATATTTCTGGACTTAATTCAGTGCATTGTGAACATCACAGCAGGTTTCCTCTTGAGCAAGGTATGACTCACCTCTCTTGCCCACACCTACTGCCTCTCCCCTGCATGACATTAAATGTCTGCAAAAGTGCCTAGTTACTAACAGAAATTCAATTCATCATGCAGAAGAGATGATGAAATATCAATCTTTTTAAGCTTTTGTGTTTCTTCTTCCAGCCCCCACTGCCTCTATTTCTGGCTCTTAATTTGGATAGATTTGCATTCTGGGAACTTTCAAAGAAGATAAATTGAATTAGGTGCCCGCATCTGACTGGCATTCATGATAACAGTTTGAAAATTGCCACGAAAGACTTTGAAGAAATCAGAACATCTGATTCTGTTTCGACACCTTGCTTTCTTTTTTACCACCTTTTCCTCATGCTTCAGTGGAAGACTGGATTGTCTTTCACCATCTCATCCTACTGTCTCTTCTGTTCTGGGCTCCCGACCATGATTTTTAAATTTCTGGTTTGTTTTGTGTATATCAGTCTGCATTGTGTAACTATCTATAACTGTTTACTACTATGTTATGCAACTTGTTCTGTTAGTACCCTTGCTGTTAAACATGGACACCTTATTTTTAGATGTCAATTTTTATCTCTCGGGTTTCAGAGCTGGTCATATGTTGCTTTTTAGAGAGAAGAGCTCTCTTTTTGATGGCGGAGGCAAGGTCTGCTGCCTGTTGTGCAGACTAAATGGGAATTAGAGGCAGCTCTCTGTAGAGTTAAGTGGAGACTTGAGTCTGATCTCCAAGGCCACCAACAGTACTGCAAAGAGTGAGCATTTGATGGACACTGAGTAGAAGGAGATGTTAAGAACAGGACACTCCAGAAAAACTCAGAGAAAACTACTTGTAGGAAAGATATGATAGATGTGCTTATATAATTAAGAGCTGAGAGATGTGTTGTTTGAAGTCCTACCACTAAGAGTAACTTCAGGGTCCTTGATGAAGAAGACAAATAGCCTGGAGAAACTCTAAAGTCAGAGCAAATGGGAAAGCTGACCAGGTCTACAGAACACCTCAGAGAGGGCATATTTGAATGTATTTACTCCACTAAACATCTCCAAGGAAGGGGAAATCCTGTTTAACTTGCATGTGTATAAGGTTTTTGTGACATCAAAACTAAAGCTAGATAGTAATGTGCTCGGGTGGGATGAGCACTTTTTTCCCTGTTCCATTATCCAAGTCACCAGTCATTGAGTGCAGCGAGGCTGAGGGGAACCACATCACAGGCTATCCCTCTGTGACGGTGTGCTTCCCCCCCACCCCTCCCGCCCTCCAGGCACCACCTAATCTTTATCTCCTGTAACCCTGCCCAAGCGATAACCACCCCTGGTGGTCATAATGGGTGCTTGTAGGCATGACGGCAGGCATCCAGGCTCAATGTGGTTCCGGGGAGACAGACAACAACACAATAGCCAAGGGCTAACTGGAGCAATACTGGTTCTGTGTTCAATATGCAAATATGACTATAAGTCAATCATCTTACCCCCATAAATAGTGCACAGCCCCAGAGCCCTTTGAGCTCTCCTGAATGGCAGTGGTCTGCACGCTGGGATCTCCCCTTGGGTTAGGACGCTGATCAAGGTTATTACTCCTCAGGTTGAGAGATTCCTTGCCGCAGCAGATCCTCGGTAAGGGACTAATAGCATGCTGAATTTGGAAATCTTAGCTAAGTGATATAAAGGATTGATTGTGCGCATATAATCCTTTAGATGTAAACCATTGACTAAGTCTGGGACTAGGACTGGATCCAGTCGCACCTAGACTCCTCTCTGAGAAGGAGTTTAGAAAGCAAGGGGGTCCTTTCTGAAACTCTGACTCAACAGGAGGGTCTCCCTGACAGTACTGTCTGACCCTGCCCTCTATGCAGTGAATAACCAAGTGTACCTTGCCATCTCGAATCTTGTTAAACTGTCACATCTATTATCAACTTTATTAAATCATTGCTTTTTATAACAATAAACATATTGCTGCTTCTCTCTGACAAGTGAGGTGCATCGTTCTATCCGTGACACCCTCTCACCTTCCCTGAAAGGAAAGGGATTTTAAAGACATTTAGCAAATAGGAGAACCATCAGAATTTCCTCCTCTTCACACCTCCCCTACACACCCACCCCCATCCCTACCCTTTCTTTTGCTATCAGAGATCTCTAAAAAGTCTTCTCTCTCCTTTAGAAGACACAACTGTTTCCTGTGGAGGAACACACGTGAAATAAATGACAACAAACGTATGACTTCAGGAGTCATTAAAATCTTCAAAAGACATCTCAATTACTTCTTCAGCAAAGAAAGCAAAGGGAATAGTGTGAAGAAAACAGGCGAATTAAAATGAGGAAATCAAAAAGAACCTGGCCTCGTGGAATCCCTGTGGTTTTTCTTTACCTGTTTGTTATTACTTCTTAACAAGTGTATTTGAACGGTTTCTGTCTATTATAATTCTTCAACAATATTCCATTAGGATGTGAGAAACCATCCATTTAAGCATGAAGAATATGTTTCATTTCATTTCATTATTTAGCACATTTGGAAGAGATTTATCACGATTAATCTCAAGAGGAAGAAAATGAATTAGATACCTTTGGTGTAAATCAGCTTCGCAGCTGATGAACTCAACAGTTTTGTCTGGCTAATTAGAAAGGCAAGTTTGCCACAACATGAATCCCTCTCTCTAAAAGCTGTATTTAAAAATCTATTCCTCTTCAGGACCGAAAATTGAAACATATGCTTCATTTTAACCACCCAACTCCTGAAGCATGCACTTCAGCAGTGCTTAGAAGGATGATAGATTTAGGTACATTGAAGTGCCTTTCTGATGTCTAATTTTTTAATATTACAGTGGCCATCATTCTACCCTCCACCCACATAGTTTGTTATAGCCTGAAGGTCTGACTCTTTCTACCTATAAAGTTTTTTTTAATCTGGCTTTTTGCGGTTTCTAAGGACACAGTCGGACAGGCTTTGCTTGCACCAGAATCCCCACTTCATGCAGACACAGCCTGTATCCTTCCAGTGTCCCCACCACAAGTCAGGTTCCCTGACTGCATCCGTCTTGAAAGCGATTCTGGTGCTTTGAGCCCAGTTTGGCTGCCAGGTGCGCGAAAGCAGTGTAAACACTCACAGCAAACTCACTTATATCTGATCTTAATGAACTTGAATTAGTACTTCATAGCAATGGCATCTCTTAATGTACAGTTTGGTTTATTTACGGGAAATAGTACCTACAGTCATGGATTATGCTTGCTTCCCATTTTAAATGAGGTCTAAAATAGTGTGAACCCCACATTTCAGTTGTGACAGATCCTCAGCAGGTGTCAAGACATAGAAGTCCATAAAATGATATGATATTTACACTGACTGGGGGTTAAATCCAAATCTTCCTGAAGCTACAGCACTGGCACCTTTCTTACCTGGTGCTTGGGAGGCTAGGGCTCTTCTCCAGACTAAAGACAATTTTCATTAATTTTATATTATCCCATAATGGGAAGAAATATTGTGAACAATATCAGTGAAATTTTTTCCCAGCTTCAATTTCATCCCCAAAAGGATATTTACCCCAGCAAATAATGTGACATGCAGCTGGCTTGATCAAAAGCAATCAGTTTTTGATATTAAGGTTACAAGCAAAATTCTTCCTTCCCTGTCTATAACCCACTTTCCAGGGAATTTCCTTTATTTACCTCTTGCCAAATAAAAAACTTTGTATGTTATGAAAAGGTTTTGTCCTTCTCCTCCTCTTCTCACCCACCCCCCTGCTAATTGGAACTGAAACTGCAGGGTAGGCCAGAATGGCTGCTTAACAGATTGACCAGTGTCCAACCTTTATCTGGAACAAAACCATTTACTAACAACTTGATTGTAGTAATTGTGCTTATAATTCCTTTGAACCAGTACACCATTCCAAAATGCAGAATCCCAATTTTAATTAAAAATTACTTAAACAATGTCTAAATTGGCCAGATAAACTGAATCCCTAATGTGAAGTGTTCTTTGTGGTTAATGAACCATTCCCCCGACAGTAAAAGCTTGATACAAAATCACTGGTGTTCTTAATGTGATCCAATAATAACACTGTTCATTATTATTGTGATTATTTCTTGCTACAGTACAGCTTAAGGGGAAAGATGATTCATTAATAAATTCCCATTATTTTTTCTAATTTTGGTAATTATTGCCTTTCTATTTTGTACCAGTATGATGCCTAGATTCAAAGGTTAGGCAACCAGCCCTAAATATCAGACGGGCCTACTGCACACCTCAGGGTATGGTATCCATGGAAATTTACGAACAACACAGAGAGTTGTTCTATCAGTCTCTGAGGCTTCCTGCATGAGATACGGACTGAGTTTATGATATATTACATCAAAGCTGATGCTAGATCTTTGTAGTGTTCACTCCTGGGAGAATTAGTATCGCAAAAGGCTTGAAAATAATATGGAGAAATGAGAGCAAAGAGACACCTTTTCTGTGGGGATATGCAGCTTTTATTATTATTGATAAAAATTGAAAGACACTGGGCTAACTATGAGTGTGATTTTAGCCATGCACAGGTATGTGTGTAAGCAGTAAAATATGTGATTAAAATAAATCTTTAAATTGCTTGTGGAGAAACTCGACTGGAATATGAGGACAGATTTCCTCATGCTCAATACACACAGTAGGAACCAGGATTGCTGAAAAGTTCACTGCATATAAACCTACTTTATTGCACTTTTGATCAAGTCAATTCAAATGGCTTGATTACCAAACTGCTATAAATTCAGGGATTTTTTGAAATGTAATGCGCTTTAAATAAATGCATACATAAAGTACCATGTCTTGCTGAGTCTTTACAATGCAGTGACCGGACAGCAGTGTGTAGTTTTGGACACTATTTCCAAAAGGATAAATCAGATCTCATTTACTACAGAAAAGATGGAACACAGATGAAAATGAACGAAAACTGTTTCAGACTAAGGGATATTCTTGCCTAAGGATCCGTCCTCAACAGCAGCCAACAGTGAATGCCTAGAGTCACACCTTGACAATTTGCTAGCCCTCCTTAGAAGCAACCATCTACATTTTTTAGAGTTTCCAAAATAATACACGTATGTCCTCCTGCAATACCTTTATCCTCAATCGAGCAACCATGTTAAACACGGGTTCTCCCCGGTGTTACGGAATATGGAGTGCCCTGATTAGAAACTTAGTCTGAACTGTCCAGCAAAAGCATTCGTTTGCAAAGCTGTCATACACAAAACATACACAAATGTCTGTATCTACTTCAGTAACTTCCTAATCTTATGGATTATATGTTGCAAAGATTCTTGTTGGTATAAAGAAATGTAACCTACGGCAGGAAACCTACTGATGGTGGCATGAAAATATAGCATAAAGCTGCGAAAAAGAAAAGGATGGCTGTGTGAGTTCAGCTGTGAAATCACAAAGCGGCTAGATCCAGGCAACAGCTCTAGCTATCTTTCTCATATATACCACTAGCTATCGTCACATGCTTTATATAAACCAAGATATTGGCAAGAGACAGCTCAAAAAGTAATTAGCTTGTATTTCAGAAGTAATGTAGAGCACCAGACTGGCCTGGACTGCAGTGCTGAGCACCTTCTATTTCTTTGGCCTCAGCAAGGAGTGGAGGAAGCACAGTGCTGGCAGGCAGCCAGCGCGAGGATTCGGTCTGCAGCAATTTGTGTAAATGTAAGGCAAGATAGGCTGTGACTTTCAACTTTAAGACATTAACCCGATATGTATGGTTCAGTATATACACTAACTCTGAGCCTGAGGCTTAATATTGAAATCCTTTAGATAACTTCTTACAAATTAAATAAAAAGTAATGAAATATGACAGACACATAAAACTTTCCATGGACACAAAACAGTGAGAAAAATCTTGGTCTGACATCGTTAACATAGTGATTCAAAGAAGTTTTGGAACAACGTGATGGGAAAATTGAAACTAGCTTGTCACGCCTCTTTTAGAAGATTGACTCTAAACCTGCAAAATACTACTTATGCCAGTGAAGTATCCCAGGCTACATCTGTGCAAGATTGCACAGGCCACAAGCTCTCATTCAAACCTTTCCCTGTCTGAAAATGCTGCTCAGAGGTTGGCTTGTGCATAGAGGACCCTGGTTTTGATCCCAGCTCCAGACCTACAGGCAGCAGGCACGCAGCTTGTTGCAATACTTGGCCAATGATGTTACTTCCCAGAATGAAAACTCTTCTGTAGTGTTATTCTGCCACGCTGATCAAAGCCGATGTCTAAACGCCTGATGTCTTTCCCTATGCAGAATGGATTGCATCGTTGCTGCCTCTGGAGCTACTCCCTCAGTTTTCCACTTGTGCACTGGGGGCTAAATCACAACCAGCTCTGGACACCTAGGCTCTCTCCTGAATTCACCCTAACAGTGGCTTGTGAGGCAAAGGACGGTAGTAATTCGCTCTCTACAGAAGAAGAACCCAAGCAGTAAGAGATTAACTGCCTAATGTGACAGAAAGAAGAAATATGGGGCAGCACCAGAAGCTCAGCCTAGGACTCTAAATACTCAGTTTAATGCCCTAACCACCAAGCCTATTTTCCTCAGAGACCTCTAAACTACACCAGAGTCCAAACAGTGGGCTTTTCTTTGGCATTTTGTACAGTAAAATGCCTTAAATTGCACTTCTAAAATTACAGTTGGGAATTCTTTTCACTCTTTTTTTTCTGAAATATCACAAAATTGTCTATCTCCTCATCAACTTTCTGAACATCTGTCCCAGCAGTAGCCCACAGAATAAGTAAAATCCTTCTCCCAGCAGGCATAGCAATGCAAAATATTTCCAATATTTTGCCTGTCCTCTCTCACTGTAACCAAGAAAAAGAACTGAAACAAAATAGGCCTTATAAATGCTAGATGTCATTGGGATGTATTAGGGGACAACTGCTTCCGCTGGCAGCAGTCTGTCTCCACACCTCTCCTTCCCACTGTGGTAGCAGGACCACCTGTTCAGATATCTTTTAGTCTTCTTTGAAGGGTTTATTGTAAGGACAAAGTCCAACTGGATCCACCTGATTTGTCTGGCAGAGTCAGGACTCCATTACAGCTTCTCTGAAACCTGTTAACATGTTTTCAGTGTACCAAGTCATAGCAGCAGTGTAATGCCAGTGTATTAAACTCAATTTGAGTCTGAGTTTAATCCACAACTCTTCTTGCCTTATTGAGACTTCAGGTTTCAATTCTTTTCCTTATTTTGTTCAAAGCAAGTGTAATGTTGTTGCCATTTTAAGTGTAAAGCCTGTGCATTGATCCTTTCCAGCTCCATTTAAGTTAATAGAAAACTTACTATCAATTGTTTGGAATTCACTCAAACCCTGTGAAGAGAAATGAATTCTCCTCTACCTGAGTTTTTTTAAAAAATGCTATAATATGTTCAGGGCAGAGGCACATGCTCATTTTTTCTGATCATGTACTTATCGCCTGCAAAACCCAAAGCTTATTGGTGGACCTTGATATAGGCTCAAGAATTCACAAATAAGTCTATAAAACAGCCTATGCATTCATCTTTGTTTGATGGTAAATGTTTATGCCAGTGAAATTGTAAATACAATTTCAACGGGTAACTGAGAAACACATAACATGTTTTAGAAAGAATAACTTATGACTTGTTATTTGAATACTAGTGCTAGGACACAGTTTGGATAATTATGTTTAACAACTTCCTACAATTCAGTACAGTGTTTTTCTGCAATAGAGTCTCTTATCTCACAGTTGCCTGGAGGGAAAAGTTTTGGGGGGAGAACGCTTGGGATAAAGGCTTCTAGAAGCACGTTCTTGCAAGGAATGAAATCTTGCCTTCTTTCCCAGCCTATATTTAAATGTGGATAAAATTCAACAGTAATATTGGTGTTATTAGGAGCTTTAACAAAATAAAAAGTGATTTTCTTCTGTCAGTCAAATAACGCATTTTGCAAGGAATAGATTTTTATCCACACTGACATCTGAATACAACAAAGAAATCTGATTGAACTTCAGAGATGAAAAGCAGAAGCATACTTATCCCTAGGGTCAGAGAGGGAAAACAACATGTAAAGTGTCAGGTGGGAGTAAAAACACGTAGGATATTCTGGTAATATCAATGACAAGAATGCAATAGGAGAAGCATCAAATCTTTCTGGACAGTGCTGAAATTAAATATACTAGAGAAGAGCTATGATGTCTCCCACTTCTTCTTTAAAGGTTAATTTTGGAATCTGCCCACTGTGCTCTGCCAGCCTGATGGGATGTAGTGCTAAAACGCCTCCTTCTGCCCTTAGGACATAGCAACCAACATGAATTAACTTCTTTGCTTGGCACATAAGAGCCGTGAAGGCTGTTGCACAGTACAAGATTCTCCATAAACACTGGGAGTCTGACACGATAAGGCATCAATGGTTCTTTTTGACATGACTCTGTGAGAAGCAAAAGTATTTTTATACAGTGAGACTTGCTTAGAGGAGTGTGTAAACACACACAGAGAAAGTTCTCAAAGACTTTAGAACAGAAATGAAATTTTTGGGGAACCAGAGATGAACTGAAGCCATGAAATATGGGCTTCGCCCTGCTAAAATGATGTCACTATTTTCACCCTGTATCTTGATAAAGGGGCTTGTCTAATATAATCCAAATCTAATGATAATTTAATCTAGGAGATGATGTTTCAGTCTTTTATTTGATAATTCACATTAAAACATTGATGAGGGCAGGACAAGTGCTAGTGTTTTTTTCACTGAAAAGAAGGGGAATGTTTGGGCATAGAAGAAAAAAAAATATGAAAGATACTGCAAGAATGAACAAGATATGAGAAAGGATAGCTGAAACAGAAATCACAGCTATAGACTGTCACAGGACCAGACTGAATAAACAAATTTGGACCATGCCATGCAAAACTTTCAAAATGAAGCTTTTTAGAGGACCACAAAACTGGTTCAGTTTCTTTTCTTTACCCTCATACACTACTTCTTTGCAGCCAAGATTGAAAAAAGAACTGCTGGCAAAGTTACAGCAAGACATTTGTACTTGTGACTAGAGATGTTTCTTGCAGAAAAATGAAGTTTCAGTTGTCTGAGATTATCATGAATTCATGCTGAAATAAGGCTAAAAGTCTGAGTTAAAATACATTTAAATATGTTTGTTTTAAAATAAAATTTCATCTTGACATATTCAAAACAAAATATTTGAATATTCTATTTTGAAGAAGTATTGTTTTAAAATCTGCTTGAATTCAAAATGATAAGGAGAAGAAAGAGAAGAACTAAAAAATTTTTATTACACCCACTTTCCAGGCACAGCTATGTCAACGTGCTGTATGCTTTTTACTAAGCAGCTGTGTGTGAAGAGGGATTGCAATTAGAATGAGAAAATGAAAAAGAGCCAATCATGACTGCTTATGCTGATCTGTTCACAGACAGTCAATAGGAAATGGACCCTAGATCTCTAGTCTTCAATAATTTACACTGTTCAATAGAAGTTTTATTTCAGAATATGCAAGTCCTCATGGTTCCAAAATGCTATAACACTTGGGGATTAAACCAACAAGAAAAGAGGGAGGGAAATAAGATTAAAAGTTAAGAGCACTTTGATTATTTCTTTGTGATCAGATGGAAATTGCCCTGTACTGAATGCATATATTTTAATTGCAATGGTCTTTTGGAAATTTTAAACCTCTCAATTTCTGCTAAGAACAGAGGAGAATTCTGTGGGATGCTACCCGGCTGGGATGTCTCTCTGATGTGATGTTTTCGCTTAATTGTGATAAACAGTTCTTATTCAGTGATGCTCATCAGGAGAGCTTAGTTAAGTAAGGTTGTTTTTACTAATTTTTTGGGTAGACAAACCTTCAAAAGAAAGAAGTGAATAGCCTGAGGTCACTAGCACAATAATCATAGTCCTTTCCAGTCCATTTGACTGGACCACAGTATAGGAAATTTTAGGCTGAAGACTAAGCATATTTTTCTATATCCCCCTACCCCCAAGGGGACTTGAAGCTACAAGGGTCGAAATTGATGTCATAATGAGTAATATATACTGCAGAGAAGAAATCCGTCATATAGTAGATGAGGAAAAGCAGTTTTCCCATCTGTAACATCTTTGATGATCCTATTATCTTTGTATTTGCATTATTTGTATGATATGGACACCATTTTTCTTTGGTATAGTTATTTATTGTTGACAGTGATGAGGCTGTCCCTGCTTAATGAATTTCCATTTTGTGCAGTAAACGGAAAACCTTTGCTGTATTACAATCTGTCTATGATCCAGAGCATGGAGATTCAGAAAACCTACCTCAGGTCCACTCTGAGAAATGTGATGGATAGCAAATATGCAAATATAGACAGCGATACAGGAAACAGATCTTTTAGTGTGTGCAGCAACCTTACTCCTGAATACACCTAGTAGGTTATGGTATACACTGAGCCTTCCCTGACAGTCTTCAGGCAATCAAGAAACCTTTTAGACAGAACGAAGGGCGGGGTAGAAGGAGACATATGAAAGGGAGAATCTTTCAGTGGCAGTATAGAAACAGCCCATGAGTCTTTTAGAATCCACAGATTGCTAATGCTCATACATGCTGAAGGACTGGTGGCTTCTAGGATGAATAATGGGGTTTTAAGTTTTTTTATGTGTTTGCATCTTTGGTCTCAATCTAAGCTGGTTCTGACTTGGAACTATTATAATAACAGTACTAATATATTAGTACTACTAATATATTTGACAATATATATAGTACTAATAATATATTTGATAACGTTTCACAGAAAAGGTTATTAAACATTAGAACGGGCTGCCCAGGGATGTGGTTGAATCACCATCCTTGGAAGTATTTAAAAGACCAGTAGACGTGGTGCTTAGGGACATGGTTTAGTGGTGGTTTTGGCAGTGTTAGGTTGATGGTTGGACTTGATGATCTTAAAGGTCCCCTCCAACCTAGGCGATTCTATGATTCTATATGAAGTTGGTTGTTTCCATCCTTTTTCTAGTGACCAGATACCCTTCATAATAGGCCTCACTACCATATCAAGATGAGGAATAAAAGGGCAGAAAATCAGCAGGTGTCCTCAACATGTGCCTTTTCTGCTGGGCTGTTTGGGCAGGCAATAACACCGTGGAGTGCCGAGCAGCTATGTTTTCATAGCTGGTGGTGGTGCCGCAACAGCAGTAGCTGTGGAGGTGAACTAAAGTGACTCAGGTACCAGAAACTTGTTTATCATTCTGTATGACGTAAGGATAAAAGTCAAATACCACATACTTTTTTGAGGAAGAGGAAACAAAATGTCTAAACTAACCAGACGAGATAAGGTGGGCATTTGTTTATTTCTGAAAAACTCACTGATCTCTAGATATTACTGATCTCGCCAATTTAGAAATTAGAAACATATTTCATACTGTCTTCAGGATGCATCTGATTGCACTAAATAACATGGTGCTTCCAAAAGATAAAGAATCAACCTCTCTGTGTATTGGTCTATTCAAATGCTGAAGAAAGGGTTTCCAATATTGAGAGAAATGAGGGGATTTTCCCTTTCAGGGAAGAAAAGGAAGGACATAATCTGCAAGTGTGAAATGTGAAACAGAATAAAATTGAAAAGCAATAGAGGAGAGCAATCATCCTATGCAATTCTCTCACTTTAAGCATCAGTGAGCAGAGAAGCTGACGAGAACCTTCAGTTTACATTTACCAAAAAGTACCATTCTAAGTTTGAGAGATATGTGCCAATTACTGTGTGGGCCTCACTTGAGAGGGACTTTGCATAAGGAGGATCATGAAGACCAAAAAAAGAAAGCATAACCTTTGACACCACAAAATTTGATTGTAAGGAAGATGAATGTCTCCTGCCAAAAGGACAAAGCCAAAGTAATGAAACAAGGATTTGACTGACAGCATGTTGACTGACAAGAATATTACCCATGTCATGCTAAGGGACGCTCAGCTGTGGTCTCTTAAAGTGGGAAGCAAAGACATTGCAGCAGGTCCAGGAGTTTATGGTCTCAAGGATGCAAAACTGATTTTTCATAGGACAACATCATCGAAACTAGAAAAGCCCTTAAGAGAAGAAATAATCTATTCAAACAAATAATCTATTCAGCTATGAAAAAAAATTACTCAAGCTTTAATAGAGAGGAAGAAACACATCGAAGTCAGAGATTTTTTTTCTCCACTTGTGAAGACTTACACACTGGGACTGAGCAGGGGTGTAGAGGCCAGTGGTCTGTGTAGATCTAATAGACACATTCACACACCTGTTTAGCCACAGACTTTCCTATTCCCAGCAATGACACTGACTACTCTTAATTTTGGTTGCAAACACAGGATCCCAAAGGTAAACAGAATGTTTTGGGGGTAGGTAAAAAATGTTCTTTTCTTTTCAGAGCTTTTTTTGATAATTTTCTTTTTTTAAAATACTTTGGTCTGCCATGCTCTCCAAATGCTCTGTGTTGCCCTTGTTATTTTGATTCCTTCCTTGGTCTTCATCTCAAAAATAATCTCAAAAGACTTCATTCACAAAGTAATTTTAGGGGAAAAAAAGACAGATTTCCCCCAAAGTTATTAACCTACAGCACTTGTTCTCACCTTGTGATGTGCAGAGTCCTATGGTTCTGCAGTCCACTAAGGAAAAGTCCCTAAAAAGGTAACGAAGAATTATTTTTTTGGTGATTGTAAATTCAAAAAGATTAAGAGTGTTAGTCTACAGATATGACCCTGAAAACTGAAAAATGGAATTAAGAAGAATTTGTCAGGGTTGTAGCTGGTCTATTTATGATCTCTCAAATGTATTAGAATTCAGAATTGTTAAATTCAGACCCATGTAAACAGGCACAGAAAAAACAAGACCAAGATGAAATCAATGTTACAGGAAGGATTGGAATAACTAGGGGAAAAAGGTTTCATTTCATGACAACTTTGATGCTTCTAAATTGTTTTTTGCTGCTCTCTGTCCCACTCTTCAGTGTATTTCCCAAAGGGTATCAGGTTGAAAACTCCATTTTCAGTTGGAAGTGGGCAGATTTTAAATTCAGGTGATTTTAGCTTTCCTCCTCCCAAAAACTCCACCCGAACTGCTCTCTCCATAAAACTTTGGCTTTGAAAGTGTATTTCAGCAGAAATACATTTTGTTGAGCCAAATGTTCTGCACAGATTTTACTAGAGTTTAGGCACTGCTGCGTGGTGTGTAGCTAGACCTCATGAGTGCAGCATGCAGGGCAAATGCCTTGGGTCTGCATTAGCCCAAGGGAATGACAGAAGTTCCTTCACTGTGAAAAAGGGCACGTGTGTGATGAAGTAGAACAGTTGTCATTAAAGGTCTGTGTTTAGGAGAAAGCAGACAAGGTCTGTGCCTAAGGCAGTTACATTCCCTTGCATGCTTTTCCTTTCTGTGTGAAACTCTTAAGTGAATTACTTTTAATCACACACCACAGTTTGCAGTCCCAGAAGAGGGAATTTTCATCAAAAGCATTGATCCTTTCTTCCATAAAGAGCTTCAAAACCAGGTGACTGTGTTTTCCAGTGCATCATGAAACATGAGATGTTATTCCAGCAAGCACACAAGTGCGTCACGCTTTACAGGATATTTCTGAACCTGTTGAAAATTACTTGGTTTGGTAACTGTTTGCATGCAATGTTTTTTGCCTAAAACTGGTGCTCTGTCACTATTTAATGTCTCATTCCCTCATTAAAACCACTAAGCTGATATTTTCTATTGACAGACTAAGTTTTGTGTTAGATTATGCCAAGCATAAGGGTGATATCATATTGTCTATGCTCCAGAGAGTTCCAGCATTTAGGATTATAAAATACACAAGGATGAAGAGAGAGAAAAAACAGTCTGCTAAGTAGGAAGATGAAATAACTTTTAAAATATATCTTTTTTTTTTTTTTCTAAATAAGCTGCATCTTTTGTTTATAAGCTGAATCTCTGCTGTGAAAACTAGAGTGAGTAAAAATACAGGATCTCATTTTTCTGAAAAGGTTGCCCTTTCTTCTTTGTAACTGTGACTTTTTGACCAGGTCTTGTAAGAGTGTGGTGCCTCCTCTGTGGGATAAATCTTATCCCACTGAGATAACAAAAGGACAAGCTGTTGAGTATACATTTGGCCAAAGAGGGTTTTTGATTGTTCAAGAACACAATGGGCAAGTGCTTTAAACAGAAAAGTGCCAGAGGAGACACATACTTGGAATTGGTTCACTGTTACAATCTTTTATTAAGTCTAATAGCTGAGACAAAGTCAAGTGATTAAGCCACGTAAGAATGAATTTAATGTCAAGTGTCATTCTGCAAGCCTATGCCATATGCTTATCGACATTTCCTTGGCTGTGATATGAAAGCTAAAACCACACTGGTGACCAGAGGAGGCCCTGAAGTCTACAAACTAGATGCCTATATTCTCACTACAACTGACTGGAACAAGAAACTAAATTAATTATGAACAGCTGTTCCTAATCCAGCCAAAACATTGATCTGATTTTTTTTCCCTTTTTTTTTTTCTTTCTATTTAGTCCTGATGTAACCTCCTATTTATAATAAAAACATATTTTCTTTTTTCAAAGCTTCCTTTTGTGCCAGTGTCCCACACTAACAGTAGCTGAGTAAGGACAGAGACAAGGTGTCCATCAGTTCTCTGTAGCAAGTGAACATGTGATGTTTAAGTAAACAGACTGGACATTTTATGTCCTGTTCTACATTTCTCTTCTAGCTGTCACTGATTATAAATAGCTCTTCAAAAAGAAGCAGAGGAAGAAAAAATTGTACGAGATGGCAGGCTAATTCAATCTCCACCTCGAAAGGTAACTATCTATGCCATACACCCTACAAGTCCTTCTCATTTTGAGGTATGTTTCCGAAATAAATGGGGTTTGAAAAATTAAAGGGAGACTATTTAGGGAAAAGCAAAGCTAGTAAGATCCAAATAAAAAGTCATCCCTCTGTTCCCCTCCTTCACCCTCTGCCACTAATGAAGGTAGAGTCAACATAGCAAGAAATTGGATTTCTGACCCTGCTCCCTTTGAAGTCAGTGACAAAATTCCCATTAATCTCTACAGAAGTAGGCTCAGATTTTTAATTTGCAGTATCTGTTTCACAGTGGAATGTATATATTGTCTCAGCAGCAGACCTTCGTGCTCCCAAAATCTATTGAGATGCTTTGCACTGTCATTCAACAGAATGGGTTGGGATCATTTAAGCTTTGTTAACAGATTGGCTGCTTTTCAAATGCTAAATTTTAAGACTTTCTCTCTTTTCTTCTTCTACTCTGGTAAAATACATGTTCTCTGGGCATTCTTGGCAAAACAAACGATCTTTAGGCATATCCTGTATATTGATTGAGTCCTCAAATAATCAGAGGGAATGCCATTCACCTTTCTAATGTCATGCCTTCGCAGAGCTCAAGATCTTGTCTATATAGAAGTATTGTATAAGTTTAAGCAACTCAAATCTAGATCAATCATGTTACAGCAGTGCAAACTCTCCCATTAAGTGCATTTGAACACGTTTAAATCTCCCTTAAACTGATTTAGCTTGTGGCCCTTTGTAAGCTAAGCCAAACAATTAAAATAAGAGATAAACTGGTTGAAGTACATCGTGTTAAACTCATGTAAGTTTTCTTGCACAGGTAACACTTAAGAATAGAAATTTCAGGCACAAATAGGAACTTTTTGAAGAGACTGCAACTCATGAATATAGCAGAAGATCCCAACTAATTTTTCTCCTATGTGTGCTGAAGTATCTAAACTTTATTGTCTGAAGAGCAGGATACAGTGGTGAATGGACCTGAAATTGTACACAAAGTTTGGGGAAAGGGTAACCAGGGTCTGTCGAACATATTTTTTACCTCAAATCCATTTCAAAAGTGAAGAAATATGGTCAAAGAGAGATGGGCTTTCAGTTAAGGTCCCTGTCTGGGGTGTATTTCTATCCTCATCTCAGGTTTCTTTTACTAGGAATGTCATTTAGGCCCAGATGGAGAGTAGGTCCTTTGGGCGTTCAGCTCTTCTTGGCCCCAGCAATTTGATCCACAAAGCTTCCTGGAGTCCCTGAAAGCTATGAGACAGGCTGTTGGGAGCTAGCCATGGGGAGCTGGCTCAACTTCTGCCCCTCCTGCAGCAATTTAAGACCTTGAATCAAAGCTGCTCTTGGGGTGCTGCTGCCTACATTGGATTCATAGTACAGTCCAGCTAAAAAACCCACAAGTCTTGGGGAAAAAAAGAGAAAGGCTTCTAGTTTGTGCTCAGGGTGCCTATGCTAGAAACGTCTATAACTGGGAGAGACTTCACTGGCTTTTGGCTCTGCTCTGAAGAGCAACAATTATTTTACATTAAATAGTCACAGGACAATGAAAAAATCAACAGAAAATCCAGAGCACACGAACTGAAATGCATATATCCCACTCTGAGCCGAAACCGGCTAATGTTCAAAAACTGATTCATGTAGGATTGAGAGGTGAACTTCAAGTCCTGTCTTTTATACCAAAGTAGGTCTGTAAAGGATGGGTGTGCCAAAGGCCAAAGATATGGTGGGATTTATGAAGCAGAGGAACAGGAATGCAGTACAGGAAGCAGAGATGATGTACATAACTACTTGTATCAGGTCCAACTCCAAACATTTCACATTACTGCACTTCACTGAGAGCCATTGAAACCCTGCTAAAGCACAGCACTTCCCAAGCAAGTTTTCTGGCCCCCCAAGCAGTTGCTTGGATGGCATCTTGGAAAACATATCTCAGTTTATTTTCATGGGGAACATTTTCCCTCAGTCATAAATGTCTCAATAATCCTTTGTGAATGGCTGAAGTTATTGAAACCTCCTGCACTGCAGTAATATATTCCTTCCTCTAACAGACAGACATGTTTTCTGAAGGTTTATTGAAAAATGAAAGTCTCATATAAAATGTATTTCAGATCATTTAACTTTTCTATCTCCTTTTATAATCCAATGAATTTTATTCGTTTTAGTAATCTCCTTGTGAGCCTAGGTACTGTGGGGCTGAGATTAAAATACAGTGCATATGAATACGGGTTCATAAAAGAAATTAAGTCTCTTCTTGCTTATAAGGTTGCAGTCACTTGATTCAGCCAATGCAGCTGAGAAATGGGATGCGAGTAAACTGCCTGAGAACTGATTTTTATTCTTCTGTGTCTACACAAATCAAGTTCAGATGGTTCAGCTACTATCTAAATTAGGGCTGATAAAGCTGACACATCTCTGCCCGGAATCCTTTCTTGAGATATTAAACCTGCAGCCCATATCAGTATTTTTGTAACACTATCAGCCGATGTGATCAGTGACAAAGATTAGCAGTGAGCTGATGTCCACGAGAATTTTTCCTTGCTCTGTTTCAGTAGAGATGGGTGCAGTAGTGTTGTACAGATATGACTGATTGTAAATGTGCTGCCCTTGGCTGGCAGCAAAAAATGAAACCCCCAAGTACTTATCCTTTGATAGCAGTGGCCTCCATTGAAGCCAGTCCAACTGTGGCCCGATATACTTAGATTGAAAAACTCTTGTATACTCCTTGGTTTTCACCAACAGCTGAGAGAACCAAACAACTGAGAACTGCTTTGTTTCTTACTCTGTATATTGGTTTTACATGGCAAGGTTTTGGTAGCAGGGGGGCTACAGGGGTGGCTTCTGTGAGAAGCTGCTAGAAGCTTCCCCTATGTCAGATGGAACCAATGCCAGCCGGGTCCAAGACAGACCTGCTGCTGGCCGCAGCCGAGCTCATCAGCGATGATGGTAGGGCCTCTGGGATAACATATTTTAGAAGGGGAAAAAAACCCTGCACAACACCAGCATCAGTCAGAAGAGAGGAGTGAGAATGTGTGAGAAACAACTCTGCAAACATCAAAGTCAGTGAAGAAGGAGTGGGAGGAGGTGCTCCACGCGCCAGAGCAGATTCCCCTGCAGATCATGGTGAAGACTATGGTGAGGCACGATGTCCCCCTGCAACCCATGGAGGTTAACAGTGGAGCAGATATCCACCTGCAGCCCGTGGAGGACGCATCAGGTTGATGTCTGAAGGGGGCTGTAACCCCATGGGAAGACCATGCTGGAGCAAGTTTTCTGGCAGGACTTGTGACCCTGTGGGGGACCCATGATGGAGCAGTCTTTTTCTGAAGGACTGCACCCCATAGAAGGGACGTACACTGGAGCATGTCATGAAGAACTGTAGCCTGTAGGACAGACCCAGGTTGGAGGAGCCTGTGGAGAACTGTCTCCTGTGAGAGGGACTCCATGCTGGAGCAGGGGAAGAAAGTGAGAAGTCCTGCCCCTGAGGAGGAAGGAATGGCAGAAAAAACATGTGATGAACTGACAGCAACCCCCCATTGCCCATCCCCCTGCACCGTTCGGGGGAAGGAGGTAGAGAAATTGGGAGTAAAGTTAAGCCCAGTAAGAAGAGAGTGGTGGGGGGAAGGTGTTTTAAGATTGGTAATAAACTAAATCAATTTTCCTGAGTTGAGTCTGTTTTGCCCATGACAGTAATTGGTGAACAAGCTCTCCATGTCCTTATCTTGACCCACGAACCTTTCATTATATTTTCTTTCCTCTGTCCATCTGAGGAGGGGAGTGATAGAGTGGGTTTGGTGGGCACCTGACATCCAGCCAGGATCAAACCATGACACCCTGCAACTTAAGAGGAAAGTTATGAAACTTAGCTTCTAATAGAGAATACGTTCATGTGAAACTGAATATGATTGATGGTTTCCTGCAATTTTAAATAGTTCCCTCTAATGCTTTATTCCAATTCTTAAAATGCTTTTGTTTTAAGATAGCTATTCCTGACAGCTGGATTAATTCTGAAAAAAAGAAGAAAAACATAGAAGTCAGAAATACGGAGTGAAGAACCACTCTGGTGCTAAAGTCTCCCTCACAAGATTCCACCTTCAGACAGGCAAAGAAAAAAGGTGTAGGCATCTTTTGAGATCAGCTCATTTGGAAAGTTCAAAGAGAGGACAAAAGTACAGCTACACTCACATCCTTACCTTTTGTGTTATGCTTTCAGAAAGATTTTAAATATGCTGGTAAAAATTGTCTTGGATGAAGACAATATTGCCCTGTTCCTCTCAGTAATCTTTGTTACTCTAGTTCTAATGAAGGTAGGTCCAAATCTTGGTGGGTGAGAGAAGTGTTCAAAAACAGAATGAAAAGAGCTTTTCCGTTTTATTGTGAAGTTCCGACACAAGCTAGAGAACAAATACGTCATCCCTTGAGAATGCTCCAAATCCACACTCAAAATAATGACTGAAAACTGCAGTTCTGAGCCATCTTATGAAATGAAAAGCATCATAAAAACCCTAGTGACTGTTTAATTCAGTAGTCAAAGCATAGGGATATGATCTATGCTAAGATCATCTACGTACATTAATTTACGTATGTTGTAAATAAAATTAAAGTTCAGAAAAGAATAAAACTTGAGAATTTTGTTCCTTCAGATTTTAGAGGGACCACTGTCTGAGATGATACAGAATTGTAAGCAAATATTATTACATGCTTTCAAGTGTGTCTTTCTTTGAAAAAAAAAAAAAAAAGAGAAGAAAGTTGTTTTTACTTTTGCTATCGTTTTTTTTTAATATTTTTAAGAAGGCTTGGACTGAGGTAGAAGATCTTTTGGTAATTATGTCACTTTGAAGTTTCCTTACAACACAGATAATGGCAAGATGTACATGATGTGATCTATAAAGGCACAGAGCAATGAAGAGCAATGAAATCTGTGCATCTGCTCTCTGGCTTGATGGTTTAATAGATCAAAAGGTTTACAGACACATATATATGGACAGACATATAAAACCCAGACATATAGAAGTACATAGCTGAATTTCCCATTAAAAGTATTTGGCATTGATGTAATTTTGGAAGCACATTTGTGTAAAAATACAATAGCTAAAAATACAATATATTTCTCACCTTCATAAGGCAGTTAATTCTCCTTATGAAGCAGGAGGAGGAAGGAGCTCTTGTTCAAATTCCTTCTCTTGCTATACCTTGATAACATGGCCGGTATGGACTCACTGCTTTGGAGTAAGACAGAACATCACTTACTGCTTCTGTAGACTAGTAAGAAATAATTTCTATAGCAAAACAGTGAAGGAACTGACTCAGATTTGTGCAGGTGGTAGACATGTTGCACTACTGCTAAGCAGGGACATTTTGTCCCTGGTTCAAGACTGTTTCTCAAAGACCAGTTTCTTCATGTCTTTTTGAACACATTTTTGTTCTTGTGGATGTTTCTTACTTTTGGGACCTTCTGAAAGTGGCTGTTGTGACATTTATTCCTATGGATGTAGGAATCGATAACTATAAAGTGTTTGCAGACTTAAAGTCATATATGGCAGTAGCATTAAATGAAGAGAAACATTGCTTGAATCATCACAAATCACAATATGATATAACCAGGTAAGCTGAAGGAATGCATGGCCTACATTACCTCATACAGTGAGATTTACCTGCCACTGTCAAGTTTCCATGATAATTCATAAGTATGAACCAAACTATTAAGAACTGAGTTTCTGCTTGTCTTTCTGTTGAGAAACCTTCCCAAACTTCATTTCTTTTAGGTTGTAACTGAAATATTTATTAGTGTGTAATGTAGACTTGTGGGACTTCTAACAAAATGCACAGTAGATATGGATTCCGGATGGTATAATTACAGTTTTCCATTATACATGGTGAGCAGAGCTAGTTCAAGATTAGATTTTCTTGCTGTATTATACCATTTGAAAGAAAATGTCAGACACATCATGCTAAAATAGGATGATATTCTTCCTACACAATCACAGACAGCGCACTAATGAGCCAACTCTTCTGTCAAATTTGGAACATACAGGAGTTGACCGGAGAGCACGTCAACAAAGCATCTGTAGTACATAATTTAACTAGTAAATAATAGGAAAAGTAGGTCAATTGGTGCTTACCACTCTCCCAAAACAGTAAATTTTCACTGAAAAGGATTGGCTAAATGGTATTTAAAAAGTTGTGCTAAAATTTGGAACTTGCAAATTAGCAGAACATTGTCAAAAAATCCTTTGCTAAGAAATTAGATAAGTTGGACAAATACACTGAAGCATGCTCAATTGATGAGAGAGAAACCTTTCAGATAGTTTTTGAAACAATAATAGAGCCAAAATCAAGAGTCAGGAATATCTCATAAGAGGTGAATAACCACTCAATTTTCCCTCTCCCCATCAGAAAATCTGATGTATAATGCACAAACACTGATGTCTCACTAGTCATCCTCTCGTGCCTTTTTGCTGAATGGAGGATATACTTAGATGGGCAACTGTCTCACAACAGTAGTGCTTAATGACAAAGCTTGGACTCTGTTCTTAACTTCAGCATAGTCTGATGCTGGTCAGGCATAGAGTTACCAATGAAGCACTGAGACTCTAACTGTCTACACGAAATGCCCATTGAATCTCCTGACTAAGCTAGGTTTATTGTCTTAGTCCAGGTGTAAAAAAAGAGGCGAGGGTTATTTTCATGTCTGTTGTCCTTGGGGATTATGCCACAGAGGAAACAGTGGTCCTTTGTCCACAATGCTAAACATTAACAGTCTCTGCAGCGCTGGCAACATCCCCAACACTTGGCATTTGCCTTGTATCCTGACTTGGCTCTTTGTGGCACCCTAATGCTCCTGAGTCAATAAATATTAATTCATATTCAAACTATGTCAGTACAAGGTCATACCAGAGACTGCAAGCTTAGTATTTAAGTAAGGGCAGTCATTTAATAGTTCCAAATATGTTGATTTGAGGCAGCCTGGAGATCACTGTATCTCACTCTGTGGCATGATGTAGCTAAACCCTGAGATATACGTAAAGTGGGACCCAAGAAAACTTTACAATTGTATTGCAAGAGGTGATGGAAGGTTTCTCTTTCTCTGGAATGAAACCCCAATAGTGATGCAAATAAGCATGGGAAACATTTACAACACTGGACAGTGATTTATCACCTAGTTTTGATTCATTGTCCAAAATGCAAGTCTAAGTTTGTACAAAAAGAGGCATGGAAATGATCATAGACTACTGGCCCTGACAGTGATGAAACCTATAATTAATTGTTAACCTCACCTTTCAACTGAATGAACTCTTCTGATGAATTAAGATTAGGGACACCTCAAAACAAAGGTTGTTCATTCTTCATCCTGCAACTAAGCCATGAAAGCACCTAATTTCTGGCTTTGGTTCACACCTTAGGTTCAGACAGCCTATTTTGAAGGTATTTATGCCTTTTCATGCTGTCCAAGCCAGAACATAAATGTAATAATGAGAACTCCTTTTCAGCAAACAGAACATTTAGTAAAAACTTTGTGTCAAATAATTGGGTTCAGCACCTGTGAAGTTAGGTCAGGGAAAATGAAACATGTGAAGAACTTGCTTTCACTACGATGAAAATAAATTCCTGTTATTGTAATGTTACTTCTAGATTTTTATCCAGAGACGAGTCACAAATTCAGGATGCCAAATAGGATGCAACTTGGTCTTCATTTTCCTTGGGATGGGAAAAAAATAAAAGAAACCACACACATTTCAATTTATGGAGCAATAAAGAGACTGAATAGCAGAATAAACATCAGTAGAGAGCATAAAGATGCCATGAAACATTTCCACCAAAATGGTTGAAGTCTCGCTTCCCTGACAAATCCACCAAGAGACATTTTCATTCCTCTCTATTTTTGTAAAACTAAGGGTAGTCTGAACAAAGGGAAGAGAGATCATTAAGAGATTAAAAACAAAAGAAGTTTTAACTTCGCACATTACATGTCTTTCAGTGATGCTATTAGGGAAATTAATGAAACCCATTTTCTTTACTCTGGGGCTCTGGAAAAGTCATTAGATTGGAATGAATATATAACACTACATCAATCTAATTTCAAGAGAGGGAATCAGCAAACCAATGAGCAGATGCAACTTCAAAAAATTCACCTTAATGGCAGTAATGTAAGTTTCATGAGTTACAGTAGAAAGCAAATTAAAAACAACACAAAGAGACAATGATTCAATGGAGCACAAACACAACAATTAAGTGCCTCTGTCTATTCAGCATCATCTTGACAATTAACAATGCCACTTTACTAATCTCAGGATTTGGCTCATGCTATTTATCTGAATGATACTCTCCCAGTGCACTCTCCCTCAGACACAGATTGAAAGCATGTTCCCTTAAATAGCCATGCATTTGTTGACTTTGAAATTTCACTAAGGAGACAACTTTGCAGAATATTCATTTAGGGGAGGGGAAAAAGGATTTTCTTGTAGGGTTTTAAAATGTAATTACTTTAAAATTGTACCTACTTTTGAACGTTTATTTGAAAATTTAGTATACACGGTTCCTGTTTTTGTGATGCTTTTTTGCTCTTTTAATTAATTTTTATTGCTAGTATTTGCTTTATTTTGAGTTACTCTGAAACCAAATTAAAAATAAAACTGATGTGTTAATAAAAAAAATCAGAAACAAATACTACATGTCTCTGTGGAACCAAGAAAACAAGAGAAACTGAAGGTAGGGAATGTGCTCAGATGATTGTAACATTAACAGCTAAAGGTCCTCGTTCTTTCTGTAGTTTCACAAAGATCCTTGCTGATTTTTAGCAGTTTTACACACCTCCTGCCCACACTGACACTTGACAGAAGCTCAGATTCTTCCTAGAGATGTTGTCCATGGAGTAATATTACATGATGAAGAAAATGTTTCAGAATTCCCATGTACACCGGTGGGACCTAGTATTCACTGGCTATAATGGGCATTTGACGTTGCCTTTTGCAGGCAGCTGCAAGCATATACTACCTGGTCTTCAAAGGAGGTTATATGAACCCATAAACAGTGTCGCTAGTACTACCTCAACTTTGTGCTCAAAATAGTCATACGTGTTGCACAGCTTTCTGGCTTAGCCTTTGCTGGCTTTTGACCTGGTGCACGAGTAAAGCAAAACCAAATTCTTCTTCCCCTCATACAACCATAGCCTTACAGACAGGGTTTTCAGACCAAGGTCTAAACCAACATCTTTCCCTGTCAAACTCAGCTTCCTTTGGAAGAATGAAATTAACTAAACTCCAGTTTCTTGAAGTCAAATTCTGCCCTTTGATTCAAAATCTTAGAGCAGTAAACTCTTAGTTCTACAATTAAAACTCCTTAGTGTCCTTGATAAGAGTCAAATATGCAATTCCCATATAAGTAACATGTTGTTACTACTAATTTTAATCCTTTGTGCATATATCCACGTAGAAGTAGAAACATTCTTGATTCTTTTGCTGTGATGTAAGCTGGACTGGTCACTGAGGTGAACGACAGATGCTCTCCCCCAGCTCTCTCTTCAAGGAGTGGAGGGAGAGAGAGAAAGAGACTTAGGAGTTTAGAAGGAATAAACTACTTTAATGAAAACACTAATAATAAAATAAAAAGAAAACAATTAAATATATACAAAACCGTATCAGGCTCCCAGGATGACAATCATGTCACTGTCAGGCACTAGGGAAGTCCTAGACTGGACTCAGTGACGGATGGGTGCTGGATTCTGGTTCTGGATTCAGGAATGCACGGATCAGGGCCAAAGACAGACGAACAGACAGAGTCCTCCTTGGATGCTGGCCACTGAAAGAAGAGGGCTGACCCTTTGATCCCTCAGCTTTTATACTGAGCATGAGGCAGATGGGATGGAATACCCTGTTGGTCAGTTTTGGGTCACCTGTCTTGTCCGCTCCTCCCCACAGGTGTGACCCCTCTACGCTTTTCCACTCCTGACCCTCCAACAGGGCAGATAACAAAGTTGGCTGCCCTTGGTTGTTACAGCAATAAGTATAAGCAAGAGCCTCTCTGCATCCCATTCCTTGGCATCAACTATAAACATTGGTCTTACCGCTCAGAGAGCAAACAGTATCTCAAGAACATGCTGTTAATTTCAGTAGTTAGAAGAGGCCTAGTTAAAGAGTAAAGTTACTGAATAGAAAATTGGTTCTGTTTTACCTCAAACCAGGACATCTTTCTTGCTCTGTTTGTCACAGTTCTTCTCATATTATTTCTCTTCTTTGTAATTTAGAATGGTCCATCTTCTAATGAGGAGTCACATAGAGTATGTCTCAAGCAACCAAGCACTCACTATGAATATCAGACACCGAGTCAATGGTTCACTGGAATCTGCTGTTTGGAAATCTTCCTTGCAAAAAATGACTTTTGCTGCTAGTGAGCAGCAGTGAATAATGTGCAGTGCAAATGATACAGGAAAACTTCTGGTGTCATATCAACAGTAGCAGACACTAAGATCACTTCGGAGCTGGTTAACCTTAGGCAGGATGTTTGGATCTTTAGAATATTTGTAAAGGAGCACAGAGCTTGCATACTGGCCAAAATAATCACTAGTGCAGGGACTATAACTCATACTGTCTAGCAAGTGCCCTTGTTGAAAAATAAAAGACTATGTGACCCAACACCTCTCCAACAAATGTGATATTCTCAACAATCTCCAGCAATCTCCACTTAAGATTTAGTGTGACAACTGACTGACTTGTCATAAGAAACAGGCTTGGAAACAGTATGTGTTGCATCTTCCCTTGAAAATACTGTATTTTGCAGAGTGGTAACTGTCACTCCACTAAATTTAATGAACGTCAAGTATATGGAGGAGATTTACAAGCCTATTGTTTTATTGCTACTGCAACAATATCTTTGTAATCAACAAAACACCTATACTGTAAACGCATTTTATACTTTTCCTGACAGAAAGTTTTATAACATTTTATAAATGTCAAGAAAGGTGGGAGAATAAAAAGAGGGGGGAGGGGGGAAACTGGAGGAAGTCTGGTCTATTTATTTCTTTTTGTATCTTGACAGCTGCATTCAAGAGACCGGCTGATATTTGTGAATAAATGACACGACTTCAGAAACTAATAAATTCATCCAAAAGGAGGAATTGAAGAGGCTTGAGCAATTTGGTGCTAAAAAGACGTTATTTTAATTGTGAAACAAAAAAAACGACTTCTGGGCTGTGCTTTAACACATAGACTGGGGAGCGAAAAAGTTTATGTTTTTAACGGTCTTTCTGAAGCAGCTTAGGTGGGTACTCGAAGCAGATTGTGACTTACATGGTGGTGCTCGCTTACTCTTTCTCCAGCAGAAGTTTGTCTGGAAGGACAGCGGTAGTCACTGTCACTAGTGAAATGAAGAAAGTGCGGAGTCGTGGTAGTAATTACCTGCTAGACAAGGCACTGACGAAGAATCCCTGCCAGCAGCAAGCAGGGTGCACTGGCAGAATCCTGACTCACCGAGGTGCCTTTGCCATGGTTCTGCAGTTGTCAATACTGAACATCCCTGATCCACCAGCACAGCATTTTAAATTTGATTCAAGCATACATGTGTTATTGCCCTTCTGCTGAGTTTAAGGTGTGGTTCCACATTACAGTTTCACGGATGCTACTGCAGGCTGTTGCCAGAATATGCTTTACTGCTCTTCCCCACAGTCCTGTGCATTGCTCCCTGCCTTCTTTGTGCTGGAAATAGTGGTCCTACACTGATGTCATACCCGGCAGTGGGAATGAGCTCCTGACAGGAGATGGAGGAGCAGAACTATTCTTTCAGCAGCAGCCTCTTGGTACTATGAGGTCGCTGTAATGTGAAACTGGATCCTTAGCCAGAATACCTGCCTTTGGGATTATGCTCCTGCTCTAGCAATTAAAGTTAGAGTGCTGCAGGCAGGCAGAATCTGATGCGATGTG
Source organism: Burhinus oedicnemus (assembly GCA_008921705.1). Classification (NCBI taxonomy): domain Eukaryota; kingdom Metazoa; phylum Chordata; class Aves; order Charadriiformes; family Burhinidae; genus Burhinus; species Burhinus oedicnemus. Next base: position 1,393,770 of record VFFE01007070.1, on the reverse strand, counting down.
AAGTCTGATGCAACAAGTTCACCTACCTGAGTATTTTTAAACAAGCCTGAACTAGCAGTGTGCCTGATATCTGTTCACATAGCTGTGACGTTTTTGAAGTTATGGTAGGAGATCGAAAACTGAATTTACTGTATCATTGAACCACAGCCTTAGGCACAATGCCTCTTGAGATTGCTTATCAGCTGGTGGACCTTATGTATATCCCATTGCCCAAGGCAGAGCCTCAAATCCTCTGGATTATTAGAAGAGAAAGAAAAAACATAAGCAGAAATGTTTCACATTTAGGTAGCAGAAAGTTTTCTGGAACAATCACTGCTCTTAGTATTAATCTATTCTTAGCATCAGTCTCCACGTACTAGCTACTGATGGACATATCCCTAACTATAAACAGCTATACTAATGCAGCTCTGAGACATCACAGTAACTAATTAACACCTTTATTCTGCCCTTTTATTATCGAGGCATTATTGTTGCTGCTCAGGTCTAAAAGAGACTTGATTTTGAGAAAAGTTTGTTACTCTAATGTACTTAAGTATTGCTTTGTTTCAGCTTCTAAAATTACTGTTCTTTGTCCTTTACAGTAGAGTTAATCCCTCTTTTTATTTTTTTAATCTGGCAAAATGCCTGTTTTATTATTACTTCAGTTTCTCTCCAGATTTAGAGATGGTCTCTCAACCATGATGCATATTCCTTGCCTTTCTGCTAACTCTTGATCTGCTTGATTTCAGCTGAAGCTTATCACAACACTGTGAATATTTCTGTATGAAAGGCAGAAGAGTTTTTCTTTAGTAAGTTTGTCATAAATATGCTACTTATCTAAGCCCATTTAAAGCCAACAAAAAGTATGTATTCACCCAGAAAGGTGCAAAATTTATTTGATGCTGTGCAAGCATGTTTTATTCAGACATATAATATAGGCAGGACTTAGCTTAAACTTCTTTCATTGTGGACCAGTGTTCTCCGGGTAAGCTACCCATAAGAAGTGCACACAGGGGCAGTTATGACAGAACAGTTAACAGGTGGCAGCTTTCTATGTGGCCACACCATTTACGTTTTTGATGGATGTGTGACTCTCATTCACCTTTCTGACAGACATCCATTTATTCATGTATTTATCTATCACTGCCCATGATCACAAGCACGTATCTTACCAAAGCACTAGACATAACATGCCTTGAGAAGCTCTTCCACCCTTCTTACGGTTCTGTATTTTAATGGTATGAACACCAGAGGACCTGAGCAAATACCCATCTGAAGAGCTTCCATTCTTCTTGCATTGCTGCAGAGCCACCTTCCAAGGAAGTTTCATGCAGGTGAAAAGCAATTCAGGGCCTAAGATTTTGGTCTTTATAGTCTGGGTCTTAGACTCTGCTTTCAGTAACAAACGTTATCTCAAAATCTGGAGAAGCCTGCAGAAATGCAGTGATAAAGCTGGGCCATTTCTTTGGCTATAGATCTTTCTTCACTGACCCTCACCCACTTTTTGGGATTTCTGGGAAAAAACAACAAATTACTGATAACTAGTAATTAAAGTTAATAAATTTGGACATTTGAACACATGACAGAAGGAAACTTGAATGCTTTCACTTCGCAACTTAAAATTCAGTGCTTAAGGATAGAGTGGCCTGTGTTTGTAGAAAAGCAGATCTTGCAGCTCAAAAGCTAAATCTTACTGGGTTTTTTTCCCCCGGAATATGCTCTGTTCAGCACTGTCGTGAAAAGCGTTCCTGATATTTAGAATGAAGCCTAGCAGGGAAAGGGCAATATACCTTCCTCCTTGCTTTGCACACTTCCAGGAATCCTCTGAACTGTAAAACTTTTCTGTGCTTGCACATCAAAGCTGGTTTGCATTTTCCACATGTGTTGCCTTGTTATGATCTGTATCTCTTCCTTTACCTTGCAGTGAGCTCTCAGCCACATGAAGTCATGTTTGAAAACCTGTGAGAACAAAAAGAAAAAAAAAAAAAAGGAGTGGGGTTTATGTATTTAAAAGAGAACTGCTGTTATTATCTCTTTAGGCCAAAATAACAATGTTAATATCAGAGATCCCAAGAGCAGCTAACTGACCTGAAACTGCCAGCCTTACTCACATGTTCAATCACACAGAGCCTCATTTTCTTTACTTCTGGAGTAGGTACTACTCAGTATGCAGAAGCATGAAGCAGCATAACACAGTATGAATAGACATGGGCTTAGACTCTGCTGTTTGTACTTATGATGATTAATATTGTACTAGAGCTGCGTGAAAAATGGATTTCTTTGTTTGTCAGCCAACAAAGTAAACAAATGCGAAAAAAATTGGGGACTGAATAAATATTCAATTCCAGGCATTTAATTTTTTTTTGGTCTCACTTTATTTATTTTTAAAAGGAAAATTTGTCTGAAGACGCAATTCAGAAAGAAACATATCAAAGTATTCTGGATGGAAAAAGACAAAAGGAAAAGGCTTTCTTCTTTTGTGAATTCACTTTTCTCAGGCAGTTTGTTTGTTGAAATCGGTTTTAATTCATGAGTTAAACTGCAATTATCCTGTGATTTTTGGTGCCTTACTGTTCCTCAGCCTTTGCATTGCTAAGCGCCTTGCCTCCACGCTTTAGCAGCCTCCCTTTCCCAGAGGCTGTCTCGGGGCAGCTCCCCTATTGCCGCCTGCGGGGCTGGGACCCGGCAGATGCCCCCTGCCCTCCCTCGGCCTGAGCTTTTGGCCACCCCGGGGCAGCCCATGGGTCGCCTGTCCCAGGCAGAACAAAGGAGCCAGTGGCACCTGCCCCGGCAGCCATGTGCTGTAACGAGAGCTGAGTGCATCACCAGCCCCTTCTGGGTTAATTTTTCCTCACAGTAGCCCTCACTGGTACAGTCAATGTGTGCCATCAGCCACCAACCCTGCTAGTAACTGTCTCAGCATCCTTTCTGCTACACTGTGGTTTGAAATCTTGTGATCCACCTACTGCTGCAGTCTAAAGTCCCTTTTACCCAGATACTAAGTGCTCCTATGTGATGGGTGTGTGTGGGGAAATATTTGCTTCAAATGTAGCATTATTTACCTTTTGAAAGAATGAAGAAATGAACAAAGAGCTTCTCATCTCCAACCCACGCAACTTCTACCTTTTAGGCTCATACAGTTTGTTTCAAAATCATTTTACAAGCTTCCTTAAAAGCAACTTAGCTCATTTGGCAAAATAATAATACGCCATAAAGATTAAAAATAGAATCAAAGATTTGGGGCATAAGAAAAAAGGCTGCCCTGACAACACTGGCAACGAATCTAGGTAAATAGGTCTTGGGCCACCGTCATCCTCCCTCCCTGCTTTATTTCACAGCTCAGTGCACTACGTCTTCTCATCTCACTGGTGTGAGGTGGCCATTTAAGGGTCATTTCAAACACAGCATGCAGTTCTGAATATATCACAATTAACAAAACACCTGCTCTAAACAACTGTGCTAATCTACTAGACACATCTGATGAGCACCTTATATAATCCTTAATAGCTCTTGTGTTTTTAACTGGCAGCATGTAATCTGCTGATCGTAAATTTGTCTTTGCTGGACGGTATAAGAGACAACGGATCGCTGCTTAGCTTGAAAGCAATCTGCTTACAGCCCCTGCCATCACCATGGTCCATGGGCTGCTAGGGATTCAAGTGTGCATTTTGGGGTGAGGAGAGGAACCATCTTTAGCTTAGGAAAGAAACATTTACAGTTTGACTGGTTGGTTGTAAAACATAATCTGTAGTTATTGGTACACTAACATCATTCAACAAGCAGTATTTGCCACTGAGAGAAGATACTGGGTCCTGAAGGATTCTGATATGTGAAAGACGTTGCAAGAACCAACAATGAAATAAATACTCAGAAATGGCAGATGGAGTTGTTATGGAAGGGTTATTACCTCCCACAGCACACTGCTTCTAATCCTTTGCAATATTTGACCCGGTTTGCACAACCACATGAGACATACCTTGTAACTTCTTCTCCAGTGCTGGTTTTTGTAGCTTTCTTGGAGCCAATGGAAGAGAATGAGAGCTATGGTTTTCTATGCATGAGATGTTATGCCCTGTGCTGATAAGCACTTTGCACTTTTTCACTTCCTTTCTCATAACTTTGTATCTCACAGTGTTAACAGAACAGGTTTGACCTACTCGTGTTTATCTGTTTTGTTACTTGCAGGCTTGCTTTATCTGTGTCATGCCTCTGAATTGAAACATTGAGTTGGTGTTCCTTGTTACCTCAGATAAAATCTTCATTATTGCAAAATGAATTTCATTCTGCAGTCTTAAAAATTCATAGCTGTCGACATGCATAAGCACATAAACACCAGACACCACTCCTGCTGCTACTTCATAAGGCTTCATTGCACCAAGGAGCAAATACAGGCACAGCTGATGACACAGGCTCACAGGGCTCTCTGAGGACCTCCTCCAGCCACCTGCTTCTTGACAAAAAAGCTTCTTTTTCCTTTTGAACACCCCAGGGCAGGGAATTGTTGGCAAACAGCTCTGTGTTTGGTACCTTCGACATTCAAATGCTTTGTTCTCACTGTTCTTTACTCTCTCACCTCCCCAACCTGCTTTGCAATACAACATCGTTAGGTCTTGATAATCTACAAGGCATGGAAATGACAGTGCATGGTTGGTGATTACCTGAGATATCATCAAATGACTGATCTTTAGCTGATCTGGTCTCCCTCCACACATTCACCTTCATTCATATGACAGGGCACCACCCAGTGTGACTCACTTCAGCAGCTTATGCTAAGAAAAAGGAAAGATGAGACAGTCCATGTTTTCCAAAAGGCACTGCCCCATTTACTAGAGGGGACCAATGATGCTGCGAGTGCCTTTGTGGGAAGCTGTCCCCAAACACTTGCAGTTCCTCTCTTATTGCTATTCTCCTGTCCAGTGGTGCAACACAATGGAAGGTCTTGCAGGATCTTCTTCATTGCCTTGGCACTTGTTGAGCACCGTGTCTGCTCTTGTGGAGGAGAGGTGATGATGATGCATGCATTCACGTACATTTAGCTTTGCTGTAACTATCAAGGTGAAGAAAGCATGGAAGATGAATCACATCAGACAGTAACACAAGCATATACCCAAAGACACTTGCATGTTCATTCAGCTTACACTGAAATCTGGACCACCCTGGCCCTTAACCACACTCATTTCTTGATCCAAATTCAATTTCTGACCCTTCCTGCTCATAGAATTCACGGAGATCTCTGCACTTCCCTCATTAGAAAAGCCAAATTGTCACAAGAGTTGGATAATATTCATGCATATATTCAAACACTACAAACCAATGTTGCAATTACACTACTGAGATCTTAAGGTTCCTACTCAGGTATTCCTACCCCAAAGGCACAGGCTCCCAGTGGCTGAACTGAAGAGCTATCCTGGGAGATTTTAGTCCTCTAGGACTTTATGGGCCACAGTGGAACAGTTACGATTTTATTTAGGAGAGGGTACCAAAACTCATTCACACTATCCTATTCCTTCATAATTCTCACTAGACTGTTTCTTCCGTAGCTCCTGCACTCCCTGAGATTCCCTGTATATGCATTCTGCCCTGCTCATTTAAAATGCTCCTGGGTATTTTTCTCTTTGCTCACCAGGCACTGGGATTTACCAAATGTATTATCTCTGAAAAAGGCTGCTTTTTTTTTTCCCTTTGAGAAGTCAGCAAAAGCACTCAGTTTCTGCACCATAGAATATATCCTTGCAAAACTTTGCACCTTACTGATGGGATAGCAGATCTTTCCATCCTGGTCCTTTCCTAGTGCTCTGTTCAGAGTCTTTCCAGTCTGCTTATCCTTGCAGAACAGACTTGACAAAAAATTACAGCCTGCGTCATCAATCAATTGAGAGCTCAATGCAAAGTACTACAGTCCTAAGTGTGTGAGAGGTATTTCCATTCTAAATAAAAAAAGTGTACAATTTTAATATGGGGCTTATATATGAACTTGCAACACCCCCTCTTTATTAAAAATATAAAGCGCATACAACTAATGTTGGCAATAATGGCAAGTTGTCTTCTATAACAATCAGGTTTAATTGTTCATTCTGACACGCTCCAGAACTCTATTAAATACAGATTACTCAGGACTGAATAAATGAATACAAAGTAAGCTGGCCCACTGTTCTGCACACATCAGTAGAAATAATGAATTACATCACTTCATGAAAATGCATAAAGGGCCAGGGAAGGTCAAGAGCTTGTTATAATTTCATGTTGACCATTTCTGCTCCAGTTTCCTAGAGCAGACTATGTTCTGGAAATGTCTTATTTCTCACATTCTATTTTTTAGACTGGATTTTTTTTTCTAAATGAGAATTTTGTATAATTCAGGAGATGGGATATTTGCTTTTAAATGTTTTAAAATTCTACAGCCCATATTCCTATTGCTAAGACACTTTTATAAAATGATTTTTTGTTGTTACGCCTTAGTGTGGTGATTGATTTTGGTAGTGAACACACAGTATGAGACATATATCCACCAGCAGAAGGAGTGGACTTGGATTGCTTATCATTTCTGTTGTTTTGGGTTTTTTTATTGTTCTTGCAGCGCCTTGAGATCTGTACTGGTAGGAGGACCCTATTTTGCTACATACAGCATGCAGTGACAGCAAGACACAATCCTTGCACTACTGGTCTTAGAATTTACATACATACAAAAACTTAATTGAAAAAAATAGCAAGGCTTGCTGGGTTTGTGCTTTAACAGATTTGGTTAGTTTGTAAGAGAAAGCATAATGAAACAAACCCACCAACAAATAATGATACTGTGCACATTACTGCCTTATGTATTAATAAACCCTGTGCAGCTATTACATGGGTAATGTTCTGTAACAGCATACAGTATACAAATGATTCACATGAACTGTGTTAGGTTTACTAATCCCATCAACCTTCTTGTTCAGTTCAAGGGACAAACTCACGTTTCCTGTGATATCCCAGGTCTGTAATTGAATAGATATAATGTCCTTTTCCCTCTGCTCATGTTTTGACATTTTCATAAGTCTATACGTTTGAAGGTTATTAAATTCCAGGAAAGTGGAAAAGAAGAATGCTTCTAATGGCATTAATGCTCCCCAAAGAAATATTTACCCTTTAATACATTTAGGAAAGTATTGAGAGCTCTAGAATATGCTATGTAAGATTTTCATCAGGCTGAATGCAGGTCATTCTAATAACCATTTACAAACGCCTGTCAAATAAAGTCAAGAGTTCAAACTGTTGCTTTGCACAGGAATATGACTGCAAATTATGACTCAAAAGGCTCTTTAGGACAGTATACATAGAAGTTGATCTAAGGCCTCTTGAAATCATCAAAGCCCATTACTGTTAATAGAGACTCAAATCCACTATTTATCTGGAAAAATCCCAGTCCTTTTCTATATTATTTTTACCATTTATATTTCAGCAATTTACCGAGGCCCTACACTGAAAGCGTACACTCCCTCATGCAGCTTCCCACTGTACATCCACATACGGTACCAGACAGCTGGGCATGAATTAGGTTGACCAAGCTTCAGTTCATCAAATATTCTCTCAGATTCTGTGGGAGAACGCCCAGTATTATTTGCCAGCATGAGGAGGGATGTTCACGTTGCCCTACAGTGAGAGATCATCTCTTCCCCAAAAGAAACACAAGGCTGCACAGATACCTCTTAAAAATGTGGCCAGACGCCTTTCAGGGTACGTGGCTTTCCAGAACAGGGGAGGTAGCATCATGGCCAAACAAACAGAGCACAGGCTCACCAAAGTTATGTCAAAATATGTTTGGGTAAAAGGGACTATCACACAGTTATTCTCAGGTCTCTCAGGTCTCAATCATTTCCTGCCATTAGTGTTTCGGAGAAGGCTTCAAGGAAGATTATGTAGCATGTGCCTAAAACAGGAAGTCTTTGAAACTTTCTTCTGAAGCATCTAGCTGCTGATGGACCACGTAATACACACGTTTGTATCTTGATGATATTTCAAATTCTTTGAAGCAAATCTGAGGTCAGATGTGGAGCTGAAATTCACTTAGGCCAGGTTTCATACCACTGGATTAGTAAAGACACTGCTGTTTCTTTTACTATCTCTGCTAAAGTTTGTCTAATGTCTCCAGGGATGTCATTAAGTACATGAAGGCTTTCTTTGGGAGCTTATGTCAATGTTCTGGATGCAAATTGGTGATAATTTTAATTGTTCAGGTATGTTGCCTTTTCTGTGTCTGCCACTAGCCACTATGAACACCCCAGCGACTGCTGGTAACTGAGGTTATCCAAGGGCCCCGACTTTGGGATATAGCAAACACTGCTCCAAAGTCTTTCTATAGCCCTATCTTCTCCAGAAAGCTGTTTCTTTCACCCTGGATCAGAGCAAAACTTGAGGCAACTCAAAACTGGATTAATTGTACAGACAACAAGCACTATGTTGTGCCGCGACCAAAAAAAAGTACAACTGACCAAAAAGCACTCCTGCAGTCTGGCATCCTGAATCCAAAGGATCCAAGTTATTTTTCCCCTCCATCATACACCGTATCATGTATTCTTTTATTAATTATAATCTCCCATTGTGTAATTTTAAGGTGATTAATTACTTCATCTATACACAGTGGGCACACAAGCTTCAGTCATTAACGACACCATGTGTTCAGTTCATGCCACAGATCTTTAAATAGTGTTTTGGTCTCCACATAATGCCAGTGTCTTCTGTAGTATCTTGTACAGACATTTGGCAGTCCTTTGATGGAAGACAGGCATCCTGCTCATTAATTTTCTAGCTGTTTATCAGTCATACTGTCAGGTCCCCTTTATTTCAATTGCATGACTACAATAATTAGTGTCTTTAGACCTCCTTAGCCTTGCTCCAGGCTACGGTGCAGACCTCTGCTGGGTTTAAAGTTTATTCCAAATGAATATGTGGTTATTCATCTCCCAGGTGGTGTATTTTTAATTCTTAGTGGAGATTTTCTATCCAATTTAAACAAACTTTCAAAAAGTAACATGCATCTCAGAGTCACCAGAGCTTCCAATTGAGGAAGCTAAGTAGGAATCATCTCAGATTATTATATTCAGATTCATTAGTTGAATGGCCTGCTAGTGGTAAAGCGAATCACAGGATACCTGGATGGATAGAATGTTAATCTGCTAAAGATGTTTGACTGACACTCAGAATATTTCTTCATTTTTCACAATGTCTTATTATTGTTCACAAACCGAACATATTACAAAACTCATCTTCTGCCGCTACAAAGCACACATCAAGACACAGCAAACCAAGAAGAGTACATCAGGTTGAACATATATTCATTACAAACTCCAACTCTTACCTCTACTTGTTAATTATCAAGTTTAACATCACTATAACCTGAACTCTTACTACAAACTTCAGGCGCAAAGTACTGAGAATATTACAGCAGACTGAATATTCATCCATTACAAATTTCACATTTTGGATATTTCCATGGGAGCATCTCCTTTGTGGGAACAGCAAGATCAGGCGATTGCTTAACACATCCCTCCCACACCTGCTCCCAAACCTCTCCGCCCTTGTGCAGGGCAGTGTTGCCAAGCAGCACAGGCCCCAAACCCCCTGCTCCGAGATCCGCCTTCTGAAGCCATCAGCTGTATCCTTCTGTCTCCCGCATCCCAGAACCGCCACAGCCACAGCAGCATCACCTCCCTGAGGTGACGGTTTCAGGTGTCCCACATTTCCTTAATTACAGTCAGAGTAAAGGACCCAACGGCTCAACCCGTACCTGACAAACTGCCTGGGAGCATGAACCCCCGGGCACTCTGCAGCACCTGTGCCTGGGGGTGTCCCAACCTCAGCAGCCACCGGGACACACTTCATGGGACCCATGCGGGGAGATGGGTCCAGCTCCAGGCCAGGTCATGGGGCAGGACCTGTCTCTGCTCTTCTCCATCACTCTCCACCCAGTGAGAGCCTTCTTGGGTCCCCTCGGGCTCTGCTTCTGCCCCTCCACAAGCACACCACCACCACAAGGTCCCAGAATCAAAGCTCCTTATATTGTCTGAACTTTAAATTACTGATTTGAATAAGAGCCTGGAGCTGTACCAGGCACGGCTTTTCCCAGTTACATAGAGCATTGGGCAGGCAGAGGTCACACCTCTGGCCTGATACAGGATTAGCTTCATGCATTTCATTCCTGAATAACATTTTTCAAAAATATTCATAACGAGTCCCACGGCTGGGGAGTGCACAGGTTCCCTGGGCAGTCTGTTCCAGGTTACGTTTGGTATTTTTATTTCAGAGTGATTTTTAGGCCTTGCCAGTTCTGAAACAAACCTTGCTGACCCACTGCTGAGAAGAAGATAATATTAATGACCTAAAGTAGGTTTGCTTTCCTGGCTAGTATTTATTTTAAATGCTTTTTTATTTCCGCAAAAGAATGAGAAGATTTACAAAAATCAACCACCTGAAATTAAAGGTCATAAATTTGATTAAAAACATAGGCAGGAGTGAACTTATGTACTTTTGCAGAAGAGGTAGAGTGCAAAAGAGCAGTGGGAGACTTAATCTCATAAAAGCTGCAATCCAGGTGTAGACAGGCACTTGAAATGTTTCCAGAGGTTGCCTGAGTGGGTGCTGTGGGTGTTTTCCATTGTTAGTGAGGGATAAACCAGCAAGACATTGATATGAAGTGGATTACTACTGTAATTATGGCCAGTGCACTGTTCAGTTTAATTTTCCTTTATAATCAAAAGACAAAAAGCAGCCATAAAAAGCAAAAAACCCAAACCAAATCAAAACTAGAAATGCCAGCCTTTCAGGGTTTTGAATCCTTGTGACATGTCTCCTGACTGGAGGTTGCAAGGCAGAAAATATCTAAAGGGTTTGACAGTTGATTTAACTGGTTTGTGTCTTCCATGGCACAAGCTGAAGACACACGGGGACAGTCCTTTCCTCAGTTTCTTCACTTTAAGTTTCTGACTGGTCCTTGTGAGTCCCAAAGAAAATAAAACAATTTTTGTATAAACATGTGCCAAATAAATTTATTGGAGTTAGGTTCTCCGGTGAACATCAGAATTTACTAGTGTAAATGTATAGTGGTATAAAAACAAGGGGAATGACTTTCAAATTATATCAAAGCAGATTCATAAGTATCTTAAATGTGTCATTCTAAACACGGCACATGAGGAGGCATAGTAGCGAAAAAATGAGTATCTCATTAGTTTCTGGCCTGGAAATAGACTTTTTTCAAACCTCTTTATGAACCTACTCTATAAACAATAAATTTTGATGACTAAAGTTATTATGGCTCTTCTCTGATTTTTGTTTATCCTCAAATACAAGAACTCCACTTATTTACATATAGATTCATTTGGAATGTAATTACGCTCGTGAGAGAGATGACATACTAAAATTCCACCTAATATGTGCACCATTTGATTGCATGTGTTTTAACCCTAGTTAACTAGTCTTTGTCTAATTGCATAATTGGATTATTTACATAAAGTATTGAAATCTAAATGGCGTTCTTCACCATGTAATCATTTTGTACACTTAAGTTGTCAGAGCACTTGTTCTTGGAAAAATAAAAAAAAGCTTTTAGTATCTGCAGCAAAAATAAAAAGTATTTGAAATGTATAAAAAGATTTATGTCAGCTGTAATTGATTGGAATATTGAAAATAATATGCAATATTAATTCAGATTTTCTCACTCTAGCTGAATCGTGCTTTACTCATGAAACTAACAGGACTATTCAAAGGATAAAATTCTATGCAGGAGGTGCAAGATTTTTCAGACAGTAACCCTAAGTGGAGCTGGGAAACTGTATGAAACTTTAACCAGGAATGAAAGCAGTCTGTAGAAATGTAATCTATATAAGAAAGTAGTCAAGAAAGAATTCATAGTTAGCCCCTTTATAGTAATGACAGTATTTGTGTGTTACTGAAAAGCATACCGACATGGCATGCAAAGACCTAACAGAAATAAGGACAGTAAAAGAAGTGCTATTTCAGTTGTCATTAGAACACAGGAGTCCTGTTTTACCCAGGGGATATCACCCAGTCTCAGAGCCTGACTTTATTTCTGTTGAAATTAAAAGCAAAGCTGTCATTAATATTGATAATATAGAGCAGCGGGCTAGTGAACGTAGAAGTCAGTGCTCTACACATGTACTTAAAAGGTATGGGTTCAAATTGAAACTCTTCTTTCATATTCCTCCTTGTTTTTGAAATACAGCAGTGTGAGAACTCATATGAAAAGTACTCTGAATTCTGTGAGTGCAAGATGCAGAAATAAAATTACTTGGCCACAGAAAATATAGGAAAAAAGCAGAGGTTTCAGCCCCACAAAGTGCTGTTGTGATTTGACTAAAATAGATTCCAGAGCTGAGCCAGGCCTGTTTAAAACTATGCTTTGCAAAATCAAACTCTCAACCAATAGTGTGCTAGAGAAAACAATGTTTAGGGTTTATGCAGTAATTGTTTTGCTTTTGTTAGCACTGGAGGAAAAAATACCTGGAATACTTCTGTATTAGGTATTTTGTGTTATGCTTGTTCTTACAGTATGGAAGCACATAGAATGATCAGGAGAAAATACAAAGAAGGGCAACAAAAGTGGTGCACAGATAAGGAAACAAGATATATAAGCTAACACACAGGGAGCTATCCTAATATACGACCGGGAGAAGAGCAGTCTCAGAGGGGACATGATCAAAGTCTATAAATACCTTCTACAGTCTATAAACACCTTCAAGGTAACCATAAAAATAAAGTATGGAATTATAAAGCCTTAGAAGATGGCAGGACAAGGATCAATGAGGTAAAGCTTGAGAGGGAAGAAGTTTAAGGTAAAATGCTGGGCAATAGATGAATCCCAAACAGGCCTGGTAATTAGATGCTGTCCCTACTGATACTCCAGAGCAGGGTTGAAGTCATTGCCATTAATAATTTATAATAAATGCACCTCTGAATTTCGGGATGACTGAAAATAGAATTGTTTTTTGGAACCACTGTCTAGACAAAGAATTAAAAACATGGACTTATTTTTAAATGCAAGGCTAATATGTTGCTTTTAAACACACAAATCCATTAGGAAGTGCGTGAAGTAACGTAAGAGAAACAGCTGCACACCTGAAAGTTATTTCTAAGAGCTTTTCAAGATGAGCAACAGCGTACTTGCCCTCCTGCCCAGATGTATCTGAGGGGCAGTGTCATACTCATTCTCAGCTCTTCTTGTTTATACTTTTGGGTTCTGGCGGACAGGCCAAATCCCTAATCTGTAAAGATCAAGGTTATAAAGAACCTGAGAGAAGCCTTGTTCCTATTAAAGTCACTAGCAAAACTTTGGTTACAGTAGATCCAGGATTTCACCCTACTGTTTATATTTCCATGAAAGTACTAATTAATTTTGCTATAACGTTTGGCTTTTCAGGGCATGAGGTGGTAGAGACCTGTAGGAGAGCTTCTTTGCTGCCATAGCATCACAGACAACAAACAAGCCCAATCTCACTTGGATTTCAGTGGCAAAGGATGAGGTGTATGGTTTTATCCTAAACAAGAGTCAGTGAAATACAGACAAGAAACTTCTTTTCTTCCCCTGTTTTTCCAAAAGACACAGATAAATGAACCAAGACTACGATACTGAAAAATATGTATTTTATATATAATTAAGGTCCTTCCACTTTCCTTTCTATTTGCTGAGATAATTTACTGGTATACTTCAGAAGCTGGCAGTTGTCTGTACTTCTTTCAGGAGCTGAGATTCCTCAGGAGTACTCACAAGCTACCTGTGCACTAGGTTGTGCTGGATTGCATATAGTAGTCTCACAGTGACATATGCTGGTTTCTGACTTGTGCATAGACCCTATATCCATTCACAGGCAGCAGCTGCTCATTATGTCACCAAGAAACTAATAGAAATGTATAATAATAATAACTGATGGAGTTACTGAACACAGGCATTCCCCACTGGGTTCAATTGGAGATATCGGTGCACTTACACTGTTAAAATCTTAAAATTAAATATGACATGTCTCAAATTGGTAAGCCAAATTAATTGACTATTTTCAGTGAGTTGATCTTAATCTGCTTCTGAAGTTGACTCAGCCAGTATTTGGCAGAGACATAAACTCTGCAACTCCCAAGCACTAGAATGTAGGTGAAGTTCACGTTCAACTTCTTTCTCCTGTTGAAGCAAATGATGGCAGCAAAACTGGTGTTAGTTTAAAGTGAGTTGGAAAGGGATTTAAAAAACGAGAAGTAGTAATCTCCAGTGTTGAAAACAAAGTTTGTGAATAGTGGAAATGAGACTAAGATCAAAGTTGAAAGAAAAATAGGAAAGGAAGAAACAGTCGGAGATGAGAGCTGATAAAATATATCAGCCATTGAGCAACACAGGAGAAGCTGTTTTAAATTCTGAGATAAAAAGAATGGTTCTGTTCTGACTAAACTTTTTTGGTCTTTTCTCAAATTACATGTCAGAATGAAAATATTTATGTATGCATTAATCTTGCAATCTTTAATATTATTTTCAGAACAAACATTCCCTTCTAAAAATGAATGTTAATAGTCACACTTTGTGATTATGACTGAAAAAGTTTGGCTTAGACAGTGTGGGACATCAGGAACTTGTTGGTAACTGCAGCTTCTTCGGAGTCAAAAATAAAAAAGTGCTTTAACGGTCATGACCGATCAAGGTCAGTGGTCATCTGCTCTCAGATTTTCCTTCTAGTAATCATCAGTCACCAACGATTCAGGAGAGAATAGATTGTCAGAATGCAGATAAAGTCATTCAAAAGTTTATTCTGTTGGGGTTTGGTTCTTCTCAGTTTAATAACAATTCTTTAATTTCTGTTTTGCTGTTAAAGCAGTAACATAATAATTGATAGAGTCAATTACGCCAGTCAGCATTTATCAGTGAAGTACGAAAAACTGTCTGTTGTGAGAATGGTTCTGCTGGCGCCTCAGACTAGGGACTTGTGGAAGTCCTCTATTCCAGATCACTTTTTTAGGCTTCTTCCCTTTCCGACCAAAAGGTAATTCAGAAGTGAAAGACTGTAATTACAAATACCAACATAATGAGAGAATTGCTTAACCCAGCTAACAGGTCACTTTAAATTCTGCCTCTGTTTTGGTTGTGTTCTTAGCTATAGGGAACTCTTAAACTGTCAGGATTAACAGTCCTAAACTGTGAATTGTTAGGGTATTCCAGTCTCAAAAGCACAATGAAAAAGAAAGGTGATACTGGGCCAGGTAACAGCTTGAGGTTTAGTGCACTTCCCCAGCATGTGATAATTTTGACATTTCATGAAGACTTGGCAACAAGTGAAATAATCCCATGCTAATGAATGGCAGGAACTTCAGACCTCTCCTCTTCAGTTCCAAGTGCTGGTTACTTAGAAGTTGGAAATGCATATTAAAACCAGTGAATTAGTAAAGTGTGACTCCTCAAAGCAATGTGTTTCTGTGACAAACTTGGTCTGGGTTTAGCCATTGCTGTGTATTAAGGCCAGAAGTCCACACAACTTATTTCTTGAGAGTATCTTGTATCTAGAGGTTTTCCTGCTTGGCCTTTTTCCAAAAAAATAGCAGATTATTGGGCAACAATTAAAAAAACATAGCCATATGTCTCGAGTAACAATGTAATGGTGACTTCTTTAAAATGAGTGATCAAATGATGCAGTATTGTTCTATCAAACCACATGTTTTTGGAAGATTTAGTTGTGAAATTATTGATTAACTCCATCCTGTATGAAAGGTTCATGAACCTAGGTAAGGTATAACCTTGTAGTGAAATCAGAAACCAGAATCAGTTGTCATGGTTTCCAGTGTTATAACATTTCCATAGAGCTGCAGAGATAAAACAATTGAATACAGAATTTAAATTACTTGCTTAAACAGTGACACTTGTAAAAAGGATGTGGTAGGTATAAGCATGGGGAAATAGTCTCCTGCCAAAATTTTTAAATTGTTTCTGTCATAGGATTCAATGATTCATGTTTTAATGTGAATGTTTCTGTACTGTTTACATCAGTAAGCTTAAAAAACCCTATTGATATTTTATG
Organism: Burhinus oedicnemus; assembly: GCA_008921705.1. Lineage (NCBI taxonomy): Eukaryota > Metazoa > Chordata > Aves > Charadriiformes > Burhinidae > Burhinus > Burhinus oedicnemus. Next base: position 1,377,754 of record VFFE01007070.1, on the reverse strand, counting down.
TAAAACTGTAAGAAATTTTTGGGGTTTTGTAAACATGACCATATTTTAGTCTTCTCTAATACAACCAACTAATGAAATTGTTGCGTGTACCTTTTTGAAAAATGCAATCTTTTTGTTGAAAAGCTCCCCTGATTTCCTAAAAAACCAATGAAATATATTTCTTATCAATCTTTTCTTACAAAAAAATAATTCTTGGTCTGGTCACATAGCATTTCTTGAGCCACTGCTTCTAACAAAGTGGAAAATAGGGCCTGCTTTTGTTTGTAAGCCAGAATCCAATTTCAGAATGTTTCAGGAATGTTTTTTCAACTTCACTGCCTCTTTTCACTCTTCTTTCTTAGAGGGCTGTACATAAGCAAATTGCCAGTGGCATCAGCTTTGCTGAGCCAGGCTCCATGCTTGATCTGGGATTAGTATCCCAGGGAAATTTTTTTGCTTTTACCAGTTTTGAAGTGTCCTTCTACTTCCACTTCAATCTAATCTAGCTACTACCATGCTAGGTAACTAATACCACCTCAAGACTATATAAAGCAGTCTATCAGAGAGACGTATAAAACTCACATCTTCAGAAGTATATGGTAAGCTCATCTGTTCAACTCCACAGGTCTTAGGGAAGTAAATACTAATGAGAATTAGATGTAAACAGCTATTCTGCAATAAAATAAAGCAAAATCATTGTTTTGCAATATTTTTAAGCATTTCAATAACTTTCTGTCTCAAGGTGGTCTGATCACTTCAGAAATACTCTTTAAATCCTTTCCATTCCACCTTTCCCTGCTTTTTATCTATGATTAGAACATTTTTAGAAGTTTTGGTGATGGATTGAAAGTTTTCTCATCTTTAGAAGTAAGTAGATACTTGCAAAGATACAGAATTAATGCAAGGTCCAATCCCAATACAGACCAGTATTTCTACTAAAAATGAGCACATATACATACTCTGTGTTCTTTCATGAAGCTGATAAATTAAAACATGCTGAAAGCCATCTGAGGGTTTTATACTTAAGGAATAATATGGCCTGACTTGTAATTGTTCTTTCCACTTCTATAGTCAGTACCGAGAGAAAAACACAGCGCTGAGAGAGAAACACAATTGTCTTGAACATGTTATACCTCTTTTGCCCTCACTGTATGGAAGCAGAAGTTCAGAAGAAAAGCACTGAATTATTATCTCTGATTCAGCCCAGGAGGATGCTTTGGCTGAAAACAAGTCTAAGCTTGTGTCTTGAAACAATGAGAAACAATGAGTGGTGCAGAAAATTGAGAAGAAAGAAGAGGGATTATACTGGCTCCTTTAAATGAAAATGCCAAACTTATGAAAAAAACAAAAGAAAACACAAAACACAAAACTAAAAAGGTACCTAAATCAGGGACAAAGTATGAATTTGAAAACTGTGATGTATAGGAGCCAAATCTTTTAAAAATCCTTTTGGGAGGTTATTCTCTGTCCTGCCTACACCCCTAATTTTGCAGCAGCCTGAGGAACAGTCAGCTATGAAAGTCAGTAATCTGGGAAGTGTGGCAGCTCAAGTGGTGTGGAAAGTTATCTGTCTGCAGAGCTAATCAGCTCCGTGTGGAGTCAGTCTGTGTTTCCAAAGAGTCAAAGAAGCCTTGTACCTCTCAAGCCTGAAACCGAGATGTCAAGAATCCTTCAGGAATAAGCAGTGACTAAGGCCTCCTACAAGTCACTGGGATCTAAAACTACAGGGAGCCTCACAACTGATACAGGAAAATGGGCAGCATGGGGACATGGGGATACAGGCAAACACCCCTGAGACCCCAAGAGATAAATGAACATCTTAACTTTTGACTCTGTCAGATCTGATTTTTGCAGCACAATATTCTTCTGTCAACCAGCTCCTGAGGTGCATTTGTGTGATGCAAAGCATAGCGGCAAAGCAGATCAGAGATCCCCAAGGTAGCTCCAAATAAGCTGATATATCTTGGATGATACAACATCATGCAGAGGTATTAATTTGGGCTCCTGAAGTAATAGAGACATATCAACGTGGCACTGTGTGTAGGCTAAATAAGTCTGTCTCTGAAGGGCTTAATCTTAGCGCTCTAGTGAGTGATTATTTTCCTTTTCCTTTTCAAGCCTGGGTTATCTCAAAGCTGGGCTCCATCTCTACACTGAGAGTGAATATTTTAAGAATTTTTTCCTCAATCTGGTTGATTTCAAATGTGGAGCTAAATTTATGTTTGAATGAAGCTGCTGTAGTGTTTCCCATGATTTGGTAGCTGGCATCCTAATGAAGTCACACAAGACCCACTCTCAGTTTCTAGAGAGCTGAGATTGTGAGGTCTAAATTTTCTTAGCTCTTTGTATGTGACTTTGTTTTATTGTCAAACTTTCGTGACCCCTGCAGTATTATTTGTAAACTGAGATAGGCTGGAGGTTTTTTTCTGCTTTACTGTGAAAGCACAGAGCCTTTTCACTCATATACTGTAACACTAGCTTGATGCTAAATGTGTTTGTTTCTGGTCAAGAAAGGTGGGAGAAAAGAGGAAAGAGAAAACAGTTGTTTGCATTTTGGGATGTTTTCTGCTCCCTCTAGTGTTATCCTTATTCCTCAAATACAGAAAAACCTCTGAATGCATTTTGGCTCATGGATAAGGCCATGCTGGAACAGGTGCACCTCAAAGTGGCTGTGGACTTCTATGCCACTACAGGTATATCCCTGAAGAGACTGTGGCTCCACTTGGAGCAGGTACACTCCTAAGGGACTGCCATCCGTGGATAAGTTCAAGCCAGAGCAAGGGAAGGGGAAGAGTTCATTGTAATGTTAAACCCGATGGTCTGGTCCAAAGGCACCAGGGGTGGAGGTTGTAATGGAAATACCTTTAAATTGTTGTAACCTGGGACTTGAGTTGCATGTTATAGGCTTTACTATAGCAGGAACCACTTGTTGCCAGCCAGGCTAGGAGCAAGGGGAGGAGTTCATTGCAATGTTAAACCCTATAACCTTGCGAGAAAGGACCAGTGGTGAAGACTGTAATGGATATACCTTTAAATTGTTGCAACCCATTATTTGATTTGCATGTTTTTATAGAATGTTTTTTTATAGAATTACTATAGCAGGAACCACTCAAACCAATGGAGGACAGGATTTACAAAAAGTAGAACAAGTGCGGCATGATCCAATCTGATGTGGCTTTGGTGTCCAGTAACTCCAGACAGCACATCACCTCTCCCGTCCTGAGTGACCACCATAGCAGTTGGAGCCCAAAGTCATGGACTAAACAAACTCAATGGACATTTTGTGGACATTTGTGGACATTTTAAAGATATTTTACAGAGGTGGTCTGTAGACTAAGGGCATGATACCTGTATTATAGGTGCAGCTGAAGCTGAACTTGGCAAGGGATGCAAAGAATAATAAGAAAGATTGCTACAAGTATGTCAACCAGAAAAGGAAAGTCAAAGAAAGTGTATTCACCCTTATGAGCAAGACTGGCAAACTGGTAACAATGGATGAGAAAGCTGAGGTTCTTAACAACTTTTTTGCCTCAGTCTTCACCTGCAACCTCTCTCCCAACACCCCTCTAGTGTATGGACCACAAGGCAGGGACTGAGGGAACAAAATCTCTCCCACTGTAAGAGAAGATCAGGTTCGCAGCTGCCTAAGGAACCTGAACATACAGAAGTCTATAGGACCTTACAAGATGCATCCCAGAGTCCTGAGGCAATTGGCTGATTGCCAAGCCAATCTCCATGATATTTGAAGTCATGGCAGTCAGGTGAAGTCCCTGGGGACTGGAAAAAGGGAAACATTGCACCCATTTTTAAAAAGGGTTGAAAGGAAGACCCTGGGGACTAACAACCCATCAACCTTCCCTCTGTGCCTGGGGAGACCATGGAAAAGATCCTCCTAGAAGCTATGCTAAGGCACATGGAGGACAGGGAGGTGACTCAACAGCCAGCATGGCTTCACCAAGGGCAAATCCTGCCTGACCAAAATAGTGGCCTTCTATGATGTGGTGATGACATCAGTGAACAAGGGAAGAACTATGCATGTCATCTATCTAGAGTTCTGTAAGGCCTTTGACATGGTCCCCCACAACATGCTTCTCTCTAAATTGGAGAGATATCAATTTGATGGATGGACTGTTTGATGGGTGAGGAATTGGTTGGATGCTTTCATCCAGAGGCTAGTGGTCAATGGCTCAATGTCCAGATGGAGATCAGTGAAGAGCGGTGTCCCTCAGGAGTCTGTATTGGGACCAATACTGTTCAATATCTTCATCCATGATATAGATAGTGGGATTGAGTGTACCCTCAGCAAGTTTGCAGATGACAGCAAGCTCAGTCATGCGGTTGACACACCTGAAGGATGGGATGCCATTCAGAGGGACCTGGACAGGCTTGAGGAATGGGTCCATGTCAGCCCCGTGAGGTTCAACAAGGCCAAGTGCAGGGTTCTGCACCTGCGTCAGGGCAACCCCTAGTATCAGTACAGGTGGGGGATGAAGGAATTGAGAGAAGCCCTGTGGAGAAGGACTTGGGGGTACTGTTGGATGAAAAGCTGGACATGAGCTGACAATGTGCGCTCACAGCCCAGAAAGCCAACTGTATCTGGAGGCCTCAGCACAGGAAAGACTTGGACCTGTTGGAGCGGGTCCAGAGAAGGGACACAAAAATGACCACAGAGATGGAACATTTCTCCTATGAGGAAAGGCCAAGAGAGTTGGGGTCATTCAGCCTGGAGAAGAGAAGGCTTCAGGGAGACCTTATTGTGGCCTTTCAGTACTTAAAGGGGACTTGTAAGAAAGATGGGGACAGACTTTTTAGCAGGATAGGACAAGGGGTAATGGTTTTAAACTAAAAGAGAGTAGATTCAGACTAGATATAAGGAAGAAATTTTTTACAATAAGAGTGATAAAACACTGGAACAGGTTGCCCAGAGAGGTGATAGATGTCCCACCCCTGGAAACATTCAAGGTCAGGTTGGATGTGGCTCTGAGCAACCTGATCTCCTTGGAGATGTCCCTGTTCATTGCAAGGGGGTTGGACTAGGTGACCTTTAAATGTTCCTTCCAACCTAAACTATTTTATGATTTTATGATTCTATATCAAAGGATATAGATGGGAAGGAGAGCGGTGGTTAATGAGGATGTATTGGATAGTGAGGGGCCTGAGCATGACGTAAATGGGATGGAATAAGGGGTGGACAATGTGCTGGTTTTGGCTGGGATAGAGTTCATTTTCTTCACAGTAGCTAGTATGGGGCTACGTTTTGGATTTGTGCTGAAAACAGTGTTGATAATGCAGAGGTGATATTGCTGATGGAGTGCTTACACAGTGTTAAGGGATTTTCTGCTTCTCACACCATCCCACCAGTGAGCAGGCTGGGGGTGCACAAGAAGCTGGGAGGGGACACAGCTGGGACAGCTGGCCCCAACTGACCAAAGGGATATTCCATACCATATGATGTCATGCTCAGTATATAAAACTTGGGAAAGAAGAAGGAAGGGGAGGACCTTCAGAGTGATGGTGTTTTGCCTTCCCGTATAGCCATTACACGTGATGGAGCCCTGTTTTCCTGGGTGGCCGAACACCTGCCTGTCAATGGGAAGTAATAAATTAATTCCTTAATTTGCTTTGCTTGCGTGCGTGGCTTTTGTTTTACCTGTTAAACTGTCTATATCTCAACCCATGATTTTTCTCACTTTTACTC
>VFFE01007070.1:1221898-1372057 GCA_008921705.1 Burhinus oedicnemus | reverse complement strand
GGGGAGGAGTGAGCGAGCAGCTGTGTGGTATTTAGTTGCTGGCTGGAGCTAAACCATGACAGTTGATTCACATGTGAAGAATTTGTCCGGAAGTCTTAAGCCGACGGTCATCTTGAATTCTCAGACAAACCTGTGAAGTTCTCCAATTTTGCGTGAGCAGACTCTACAAACAGAAAACAAAGATTATTTGAGGGGAGCTTGCTCTGAAAAATCACAAGACCTGTTCTCTTCTTGAATCTGAGAGTTTAGTGGGAGATGCACTTATAATTTTTAATACTTATTTGGGTTGGTATCGCCTTCTCTCAGGAAAAATAAACAAGATTCCCCTAAACGCGAAACTGAAACACAGTGTCAACATCTGAATTTGACTTTGCTGGGGAGAAGTAGTTCCGAGTGTTAGATTTAACATTATGTCTGGTTACTTCAGAAGAACCTGTCTATGTATACCTTCCACTATTACTCAAGCGTGTGTCTCAGCAAGATTGCACTCTGAATATGTTTTTCACTGTTACATACTTTAACAAAGGTTTATATTAGGGCTACTGTGTTGTGAAAAACGTCTTTTTGGTTCTTAACTTTGTTGGATTCGTTTACCAGATGCAGGGTATAGCTGGTGAAGTTTTCAGTTAAATAGTTAACTAACAAAAACACAGGTTTGTGTGGACTGGCTGAATAGTGATTTTCAAATTCATTAAATTGTGTCATCTGAAAAACAATATTTTTATTTCTGAAACATGTAGAACTTTTTTATTTCAAAATAAATTAAAAGTTTCAATTTGTAAATATTAAAATGAACTAAAATTGTGACTTTTACAGTTTCCTGTATAGAATTATTTTTAAATTAAAGAAATGAAAATGTTCTGAACATAAGACAAAATCTTTTATTTTGGGTCAGAAAGTCTCTTGGCCTTCTTGGAAAAGTCCTTTTGTTTTCTTTTGTTTTTATTTTTCTTCCTGGCTCAACCTAAGAATTTTTCTCATAGTGTTCCAAGCTTCCCAGAGCTGGCACTAAGTTAGCCACAGTTAGGCTACATTTAGTCCTCAGTTACCATTTGTAGTGATGAGACTGTTTTGAGAATCTGTCTCCAGGTTAACCGTGACACTCATCCTGCTAAATTAATTTCTTTTATATTTGCTTTACGCTGTATACTAATTAAGCTAGGAGATATCCAAGTATAAAATTGGACCTTCAAAGTTCTGCCGGCACTGACTGGGAGTATAAAATTGATATAAATGAGAATAATTCCAGGACTAAAAATGCAAGCATGATTAACATGTTTGGCAAAATTTAGGGTAACATATTAATATGTTGGGAAAAAAATACATTTTACATGATATCAGCAGCTCTGGAAGTTGAAGCTCTATTTCATGTGAGCAAAACGTGACTGTCCTAGCCAAGAGAAATATGTTATTGCATTTCTATAGCTCTGAGTTGCTTCTCTAATTTCTGTTGTGAATTTTGCACACTCAGATGATTTCTTGAACTTTTCATAATTAGATTGGTAGGAGGAGAAAAGATCCTTATTATGATGCACTTCTTATTATCAACATTGCAATTAACGAGACCGATTTTCTGCCTTTTAAGCTTCCTCATTAGTTGTTGGGGGGGCGGGGGAGCATAGTAAAACAAATCCTTCTTCTCCTGTTTCTGGCAATAAAGCTCAGAGTTGTTTCTTTTCGTGATATGTCATCAAAAAAGCACATGCTTCTCCTCTCAACATTATGTATACTGTCATCATTCCTTCCACAAGAGGTGTGCACACAGTGCAAGTTAATGGAGTGGCATCAATATAGAAACAATTGCAGTAAGATTTAATGAAATTGTATTACAGCTAACCGTACACTTATCATCCTAACCAGTTTTGTTTTTCTAAAACCTTTTTCTACAGTGATGGTAATAGAAATTTTATACAATAACAGGTTTTACAGTCAACTATTAGGGTCCACCTGCTAAGATTTGAGAAGGTACCAAGGCTCTAGCAAAATTATCTTCTATAAACAGAAGTCATTAATGTCTTAGTAAAAGGATTTTCTCCTTCTGTGTGTGCATGCATGTGTATTTATGGATATACATTTGCTATGAATAAAATATAAAGTGAAACCCCAACTGTAAAAAACTAATTGCATCATTTAGAATATTGAAGGGCTAAGAGAAGAAGAAAAACCCACAAACACACCAACAATGTTTTAGGCATCATTTCAGCTGCAGCTTATAAATAACAAGAATGACTAAAATTCAGCAAAATGCCAGCTGGTTATTTACACTAAATAGAATGCAGAAATATATGCGTTTAACTCCTCCCCTGAAAATACCCTTTTCAGCCCATCAGCCCATGTAGGAGCTTTTATTGGGTAATCATACATAATCTTAATAATATTTCACCTTTCCTTTCTTCCCTGTTCAGTCCTGTCTCATTACTTTCTCATTATGTGTTACTGAACATTTGTTTATAAGGTCATTGTAAGGAGGTGCCATGTATCTTCTGCCTATTTTGGGAGGTACATTATTAGACGTTGAAAATAGTAAAAGCTATTAGCTATGACAATTTTCCTAAATGCCCCCTAGAGGAGTTGCCATGTGTGAATTCTTCAAGCTGAAATAATGTTACTTGAAACAGTGAAAAGTCAAGCAGGTCCAGATTTACAGCAGCTTAAAGACAAGATGGGTCTTTAAGATCTACTTCTCCATCTCTTCATTCATAACATTTCTGCAGGTTTGTATATTTGTCTAAGAATGAGCTAAACTTGTGGGGTGCAAGGTTTTCATTCAACAGTGCAAACACTTTCCATCAACTTCACTGGTCTAGGGATGGAAAAAATAACAAGGTTAAAATACAGATCAGTATTAGATGATTCACTGGGGCAAGGAGACACTTTCTGAGTTTAGAGAGTTTCTGGCTGAATAGCTCCTTTTTGGCCTGAAAAACACATTGTGAAAGAAATATTTATTCAAGCTTCTAATCCCAGAACATTTTTCCTACACAAAGATTGGACCAACTAGATTAGAATCTGGTGAGGACTAGCTGAAAACTAAGTTTTCCTTGTTTTTTATGCTAAAGGCTGAATTCTGTGTGAATGAGGAATCATAGAAACGCAGGCCTAGAGAGACCTTGAGAGACCATCTTGCCTGTGCTCCTACGCTTAGGCAGGATCAAGCACTTCCACCACTGGAAACAAATGGAAGAAAACAGACTTTCCTGAGATATCCTGGTGTAAATCTTTATTGACATGTTTTCCCCTTACTATTGGATAAAAATCTTCATGACAAAATTTAAGTTGATTTCTTGACTGATTCCTCAGTGTTCACAAACAATTGATTTTCATTATAACAGCTTCATGAATGGTGAAACACTTTTGATCATGTTTCATCTTCTTCCTTAGTTTAAGCAAGATCACCTTCATTTAACCTTAATGGGACATATTTTCTGACCCCCTCCAATCTGCCTATGGTTTTCTTTAACCATAATTCCATAATGAGGTCACACTACTTAATAGCTCAGTTTGAAACCTGCCTGGAACATCAGTTTCTCAAAGAACATCTTTAGTGAATTTCTGTAGTTCTCTAAAAAATACCAACTTTTACACTGGTTCCTCTATGACATAAATCTATTTTACATCACATTAGAGAGTGCGTGTGACATTTCATCCTTAGTTTGCAACAGACTCTATCTCTAGGACACTGCTCCTTTGTAAGGTGCTGAAGTAAGGTTGTAGGGAAGTTAATAAGAATATCCTTAGGCTATGCCAAAAGTCCAACTACTCACTCAGTTGTGTTCTCTCTCTACTTTCATAGTTTGACCTCCTTCACACTGTTTTAGGAAAAAAATCCCACTCCTAATATTATATGGGAGGTCCATGTAGCTGTTTGAATGCAATTTGCTTTCTGAATACAGAACAATAAGCAAATTCTGCTGTGAAAATGGTCAGCTTTTGAGTAAGAGCAACTATAAGATATCAGACTCTGTTTTCTCTTCAGTTCCAAGGAGCTCAGTGCGATTGCATTGGTACAACTGAAAGGAGAATTCACTCTCCTAAACTTCTTAGCTCAAACCCCGAGCAGTGATTCCCCCAAAGTAAAAACCAGTGATCTTTGGTCCTTTTCAATTTGTCAGGATAGCTTTATGCCAAAACTGAAGGATACAATTTTGGTATGTTTCCTATTAAAAAAACAGAGGTCTCTGACTTACTTTTTCAAGAGTGGAAAAAAGTGTGTAACACTGAGGCCAGTTGTGTACTTGCAAATATCTCCATCTATCTTCTAGGTTTAAGATCAGGTTGAAAGGAACAACTGTGGCTAAACAATCCCATGATTGTCTAAACCTTTCAACATTTAAACATTTCTAAAGAATTTTTCATTTGCAAGTGGGAAAAATAGGATAGAATTACAGAATTCTGGCTATAGAAGTCTTGATGGACAAATCATATTGTCCATTGCCTTCTATCCAGAAAGAAACAATAGCATTGCTTCAGATATTTATTCAGGTCTTTATTATGGCTGTTATACAATTGATTCCCACAGCCACCTGATAAACTGGATTTCATTGGAACAAAAAAGATACTGTTTCCCTGAGAAAATTAATTTAAAATGTTTTTTTCTAACATGTATTTTATTTTTCCCAGGCTCCGTCTTTTTGTTTGTTTCTTAGTTTTGTTTTTTCTTCTTCAGTTCATGGTCTAGGTATCATTTGTAGCATTTCATTATTGATTTTTATTCAGGAACATTTCAGGTTGTAGCGTTACTGTAGAATCCTTTCTCATACCATTCAGTTGCAATCTCCTTTCCTGTATCTCTTCAGCAGCTGAAGTGAAACATTCCTTGAAAGCCATTACTGTCTGTCTAGAAACATTGAAAGAAATGCCATTTCTATGCAAGGAGTTGCAATTAAACTATCACCTCTCGTCTACAGCTATGCAGTAGAAGAGGGAAAAGTCAAGGAATAAACCACAGGCAATGTATTTCCTCACATTTTCATAAGGAAGAGCAGACAGAGTATGGCCTAATTGACAGAAAAGCAAAACCAAACCCTCTTCTTATGTGTAAAATTTTGGCTGAGATAATCTCTGTGCCATAGATATTTACTCTATAAACTTAGGAGTCTGATGCACACGGGGTAGCCATCAGAGATGCTTCTTGCAAGAAATTGAAACAGGTGGTTCCAAAAAGCAGTTTGGATCAGGTTGCACCATTGGAGGTGCGCAACTCTCAGTATTTATGAAGGTAGCATGCTAAATTCCAGATTGCCTCACTTAGGTGGCTAATGCTAATTTCTTGAGTTTGGACATATGGGCTGAGATCCTATAAATCCATGAAACATGTCATTTCCAAAGGACTTTATCCTGAAAAGAATCCTAAACACTGAAAGAAGCAAGGCATGAGTTTGGCAAAAAAGAATTATGAAGAAAGACCAAAAGTAAATTACATGTGGACAGGACTATGGATGTTGGTGACAACCTTACCAAAGCATTAATGAGAATGGGAGCTTTGACCTTCATGCCATTATCTAATATCCTACCTATGCAACAGCAACTGGCACATCAAGATGAATTAATAAAGAATACACATCCTCTTTTGGGGAAAATCTTCAGTCTTAAGTTGGTCATCTTAGTTTGTAACTTTCTGGGCTGATTCTATCCATCTTTTCAAGACAGTCCTTGAATGAGATAGTTCAGGATGGTCTCTTGTTGATAGTAAGTTGATAGTTCTCTCAAATTCTTTTCACCATGTATTCACACATAAGACAGGGTGTTTCATTTCGTTCACAGTCTAGCTCCATGGAAAAACAGATGGAAAATCAACAAAGGAGGAAGACAAATTACCTCTATGCATAATGAATTTATAGCAGATACATCTACATCTGTCCTCTTTTCCTCTGATCTGTGTGAAAATTAAGCATTTGAAATTACCTTATTCAAGTTATTGAAATGGATTCTCTAACAGTAGTGGAGATGAGCATCACTGTAGAACTCAAAAATGTGCATGAGCAGTTTTCCAGGCTGCTTACTGAGAGTTAGGGTAAGGATAAAATAATATTGGATGGGATCTCAGATTATGTAGTCAGTAGTACTGTGTCCATGAATCTTCAGCTGTTTCTGTCTGGATACGCATAAAACTCTGTGTTCTGAATAATCAAACTGTGATTTACAGTGATTTTGTCAGTATTTCTTTCAAAGCAGAATGAGCTTAAACAAAATTTACACCACATGATATAGGCTTTTCCTTCATTAGTTCTAGCAGGTCTTTCCAAAATTGAGAAGTCAGTCTATTTTATATGAGGCTAAACTAAAGACTTAATTCAAGTTACAGAAGTCAAATTGTCTCCATTGACTTCAGAAGGAAGTTTAGATCTAAAGATATCTATCAATAAATATCAATATTTGTGCCTATTTGTAAAATTGTTCTTCTTCCTTGCTCAGCACACCAAAGAAATCAGCCTTTTAACACTTAGTCTTGTTTCAGTTACAATGATCTATAAAGACTCATTTCCTTCCTCCTTGAAAGAACAAGACATTATTTTCCTCTGCAGCAAGGGGTCAAAAAGTTAACAACAGGAGTTATTTGCAACAGTACAACAAATACTTAAGTGTTGTGGAGACTGTTCCCAATCCTATCAGTTTACGTGGTACTATGTAAATATAATATGCCTTAAGGAATCCTTATTCAGTGTAGGCATGTTCACTGCAAACTAAGCTGGAGAGGAAACCTTTGGTCTTCGACTTAAAAGTAGTCATAGATTATACATCATACACAGATGCAACTATGGAAGACAGGTAGAACATAAAAGCAGGACTGCTGCTCCTTTAACTCACTATGACCCTCTTCTCCATGATTTCAGACAGAATATGAGCTCTGTCCAGAGGCAAAACACTGTGGGGTAATCTGCACTCTCTGTCTAATTCCTCACAGAGCCTTCACTTTTGTCTTTCTTGTTTTGCTCCTGTCAATATTCTTGTGCCTTTGAAAGCTAATGGGGAGAGTTTTGGATTTGAACAGGTTTTGGATCAGAAATCTTGGAGACAGAGGTTGTGTGCTATTGTAGAGAGTACTTCTGGCTGTGTGCACATAGGCAATTAGAGCTTGGAAAAACAGATGTGGCAATGGGCTGGTTTTAGAGTTTATATTGTGTTCAAAAGTATTTTACTGCCTTAGTCTAGAGCAATTCTTTTATTCAAGTGACTCTTTAAAGGTTTCAAAAGAGGACTGTTTTCTTCTTTCGATATAAACAAGAGGTTATTCTGCTTCAAAGTAAAGGCCTCTTCTTTGTGCACAGGAAATTTCTGCTAGATTTTTCCATGAACTGGTTATAAAACTGATTCCTTATTTAGGTCTGTGTTGTCTTATTGCAGTGATTTGCTGAAGTTTTGCATAACTGTGACAATTTTTACTAACAGAATGGGGATGTCTTAGTCATACTGACAATTATTTTCCCATAGCATTTTGTTGCGCTCTTTCTCTCATTTCCTTGACCAGATAAGCAATATTCAGAGTACTTTTGAGTCACATCTGTTACAAAGAGAAATAAAGGACTTGGCCAATCACAATCTTCAGCACAGTTCAAAAAAAAATAATCTGAAATCCTTTCCCCAACACTGCAAAAAATGCAAGTGGTGAGAAACACTGTCTTCATTCAGCGCTCAGAAATTCTTCTGAACCAAGGCTCTGGGCATCTGGAAACCCTGACTACACACACAGCATGTGCACGAGACCACCTCACTATTTCTATATCATCTGCTAACGCAATGAGCACACCTCAAATCCACCGGACACACAGCCTACTCTCAAACCACGTGTGCAGAACATGCAGAGAATGGCAGATGCTGTTTCTTGCTGCAAACCACACGCAAGTAGGTGTCTCCCTAGGAAATTCAGGACAGAAAGGTAACACTCTTCTAGGCAATGGGAACTCTGACAGAATGGCAGAGCACTTTTGAAACAATCCCTCAGAGAACAGAGAGGTCAGCAATATATCAGAACAATATTACACTTTAAAACTGTTTAGCACCTCTGGGCAAGTGAGCTGTATGAGCTGTTGAGAGTGTTACATTAGGTAAAGATCGAGAAGACCTATGTTTCATGACATATTAAGGACTCAGAAGAACAATCATGTCTATTCATGTCTAGTATTCTCCCTGCCATGCACTTTTACTTCTGCTTCGTAATGAGGCAAAGAAGAAGTCCTTGAAGGTTTTCATTGTTAATACACGACAGTCTAAATCAGCTATGTCTTGTGCCATATCTGTCTGGAACCTGTACAAGTTCACAAAGGGTTATAAAATGTTTTGGAAAATGAGAGACAGATGACTGATTGGTTAGTGACTATTTTGACAGTTCCTATTAGACTATATAAACACAGATCACGATTTTCCCTGTCAGACTGGTACTGCCCTGTGGAAGTGAATGATCAAGAAAACACTAACATTGAATTTGAAAAAAATCTGAATATTAGGTGTACCTTCAGGGATCTGTAGCAAAAATGTAACAGCTTAAAAAACCCTCTCAGGAATTTTCAGTCACTAACAGAGAACTTGGTGTTTTCACACGGGCAAATGATTTTCCCTCCCCGATCTGAGAAGATCTGAAAACTCTGAAACACCCCAGTGAAATGAGAATGCTTCAGATATAGGTGAGTCTTTAAAACCTTTATCAACAGCATTTGAAACAAAGCTTATGATAGAGGGGGGAAAATCTGGGGATGGAAACTGCTGAAAGTAAAAAAACCTGAGATGGGACAGATGATTTGTATTGTCTTATAAATGTCCTTGATGGTTTCCAGCAGATAAATGAAATGTTAATTAAGCATCCCAGACTTCCAGTTTTGCAAGAACATATCCTGTTACAGAAAGAACCAACTTCTTTCACAAAAGAATCATTATCAGATAAACATTAAGGTTTCTTTCTTAGATCTGCCCTTTGTCCAGGCAGTGCAACAGTTTAGTGTTTCTTATAGGAAGAACCGCAGCAAAGATGTGCTGGGCAGGTGCTTCATCCCAGCATACAATGTGCAGTTCCTCTCTGAACACATTTCAGCAAGCTGTAAAAACAAATGGAAAACATTCAGGGATTGAAAAGATCTTTTACAAACTTTTTCATTCCACATCATCAGCATTTCCCTTCCATATTAAAATCACCGTAGCTGGTAATCATTATTAATAATAGCAGTAGTACTACTAATGAAAGACATCCATCATCAAAAAACTTAAATTAATATGGTCCTGTAAAGGTAATAGTTATTCATTGTATGTACTTTGCTTCACCCTATTTTTTCCACTGTATGTCAAGTAATAGAAGTGAGAACCACCAAAAACATTTCTTTGAATAGTGTTCTATATAAGTTCTTCCTGTTTTTAATTGAGAGGAAGCCCTTTGAGACACTCTTG
Organism: Burhinus oedicnemus; assembly: GCA_008921705.1. Classification (NCBI taxonomy): domain Eukaryota; kingdom Metazoa; phylum Chordata; class Aves; order Charadriiformes; family Burhinidae; genus Burhinus; species Burhinus oedicnemus. The sequence continues at coordinate 1,362,682 of VFFE01007070.1, read as the reverse complement.
TGCACTTGCTCTTTGTCTTTGCACACAGTACTGAGAGCTTTTGGTTCTATCTCTCTGCATAGAATTTTACTGCCTAAATTAGACATATCCTATAGATCAGAATATCCTTTCACAAACAGTCCTGTTTCTCAGTTGGCTAGAAAGGGAGCCCAAGGTGATGAGATCAGACATAACTATATACCTGCAATGTCTAAATTTCCATGAGGTAAATGCCAGCTTATTGCCTACTTGGTTAAATTTGGATGTAGAATAAGCACTATATCCAAATGAAAAATGATGATTCACTGACTAACTTTGCTTCATATAAACTTGGTAGCCTTAATTGACTTAACCTTTAGAATGTCTTTCATAAAGAATGGAAGACTGCATACCCATTAGTAACATAGATTAGGATGCTTTAAAGACAGGTGTAGAATGAAAACCAGTAATGTATTAAAAAGTTTGGTCAAAGAAAAGTCTAATGATGCAGATACTAGACCTTTAATTGATACTTGAAGATGTAGGGGTATTTGCTGGGGCAAAGGAAAAACTGGGGAAAGGATTTGTTCCAAGTTTCAAAAAAAAGCCCAAATACATGATTATGACAATTATATGTGTTAAATCTAATTTACATTCCTGCATAATGATGGTGTATATATAGAGAGAAAGGATTCTCTGTGCATTTTAAGAACTATGTCACGAGCAATGAGAAAATATTGACAGGCAAAAATGTCAGTGCTTTTTTTAAAGCAAAATTACAATCTTACAGGATGATGGGAATTTAGCAGATGCAATATGTTAGTGACTAGAACATTTGATACTGTGACATGAGCTCCTGCTTGAAAGATCATTTCCAAATTGGCTTCGATGGGAACACTTGTACCCACTGATATTCTGTTAAAAGTCCAAATAGCGGGAAAAAGAAAGTAAATGAAAATAGCAATATATAGAACTTCGTAGAAGTGTCTATGAAATAGTGCAGTTATTAATGTGAGAACTGGTCTGATCTGGAACACAAAGGAACTTGCCACTTTGTAGGATCATGCTATAAAAATATTAGACTTAATTTTGAGGTAGCCCAAGTATGCAGGTACAAGTCCAGGAGTGCCACATATGTAGCAGTAGTAAATATATTTGTAAGTGTGTTTTACACAACAACAATGCTATACATTGTCTTCTTACATAAAAGAAAACACAGTGAAGTATTATGGAGAAAAACACTTGCACACAGGGCACATGAATCTGAAGAGTTGTCCTTGTTCCTAAGCCTTCTTTTGTTCCCCAGCCTAGGCAGACAGCTATCCCTATATAAGATGGAGAAACTGAGGCAAAAAAGTTATCTGTAAAATAGCACATTCCTAAAGCTATATTTAGCTGTAATCCAGAACAGCACTCCAGTTTATCCTCTTACTTCATTAAGGCTTTCTTCCCATCTTGTTAATATTATCAATGTTTACTTTTCCACAGAAGTAGAAAGACTGAATTTTTGCTCTATGGCATTCAGTCTCATTCAATGGCTGGCAAAGCTTTATATCCACCCTTCTCTTTCGTACAAGTAAATTGCTTCAGCTGTGCAAGTTATTGATGTTTATAAGAACAATCAAGTTCAGTAGGCTTTATCTGAGGATTTCAGAGCAACCAAACAATGAACCGAACCTGACTTTTATTCTTTTTTTTTTAGTGGCTGTGTCAAATGAAGGATAGGGAGATTCAGAAATTTGAGCTAAGCTACAAAATCAATATGGGAACCAGGAATATAATTAATTAATCTTGACTACAGGTTCACCGCTATATTCTCTAAGAAACACACTCTCCAGCGATTTGATACTCGGAAAGCCTGATTTAACTGTACTTTGGCTTATTCTCCTCCACTTTACCTTTTGCTGTATTTCTTTGCTGCTTCTTTATTCTCTTATAACTCTGATGCATTGCGTGCCTCAAGAAATCCACAGAGAGATGTACACACTTGTCTCTGATGGTATATGACACTGCAGCTTCCCAAACTTCAGGCTGTTATAGAAAACATATATTTCTGCAAATGTAAACAAAGAGTTTTATGGCTCTCATTTTGGTTTCCGACTTGTTCAGTGCTATCATCTTTGTTGACTGTGAGTATGTGCATTTCTTTGACTATGAGTTATTTTCTCCAGATGGAGACAGATAAACTTCTTTAGAGTAACTTCTGTAACTGTTGACGGGTCTATGGTGCTGCAAACCACCCTTGCCTAGCAAAAGTCCTAGCAGTTAAGATCCTAAGTGAGAAATGCTTTGCATCCATGGATTTCCACTAGTGGGTGTTTAATCATCTTCTCTTTCTCCTGGCTTTATGTTCTATGGTGATAAAAGCAGCAAAGAATAGAAAAAAAAATTTCAACTTTCAGTCAGACTAAAGAGCTTCACAGCTCCTTTCTTTATAGAAAGGGCAACCTCTGCACTTATTTGAACCAAGTCTCAGCTTCTAATTCTGTTTTCTTGGTTTTGTGTAAGTAAGTGAGCAATTCTAGTCAAGACTGCAGTGCCCGATTCTGATTAATACTCTTATATATTGCTTTCTACTCCAAGGCAGAATGGTGTAAGAAGGCATTAGTATAAATATGACTTAAGGCCAGTGGAATTATGTCAGCATACTGATGTATGTGAGAACAAACTCAGACCCTTAGGTCTTTCAATTATAACTGAAAAGTGAAGGGAGTGTCAAGACATGATTCACTGGAGAACACATTGGAAAAACTTCAGTGGAACAGGGCAGAGATTCAAGTAGTTCTGTATTGCGTTGCAAATACTTTCTAAGCCCACAGATGCCTGACCTTTTCAGCAGATAAGGGTCATTCTGGGAAAAGTCTATGGTCAACCTAAATTATACTTTTGAGTACGAGGGCATGGGGTTGGAGACTCCTGCAGTTTAGAGCATGCACGGGAATACCTTTTCTTTTTTCTGGTAGACCTTAGAACTGTCTTTAATACTCGTTAGAAAACTCCATGCTTTGGTTTTTAGTGGTGTTTAGAGAGTCTGATAACTAGCTGCCATTTTACAGAAAGGTAGTAGAAAGACTGCCATAGGAAGAGTTAGGCAAGATCAACCTTCTAATAAAAATTTAATACAGCTGTTGTCTATTTATTCTAAATGCATTTTTTCCTGCAGGAAAAAGAAACCTACTGAATGCTTTTGTTTTCTGCAGAAGCTGCCAATGTGTTCATTAAGTTTGTTAGCTGCTAATGTACTTAGTTGTTTTATGGTGGGTGTTGGGTGGGATGTGAATGGAGGATGTTCTATAGAACACAGTCCCATAAAATCCAAAACTTGGGAAACTGCTAAAAGATTAAAACTTTGATCTATATTATGCCAATATTTACTTGTTAGGCTATAGATCCCAGCCCCTTCTCTCTTTCCTCAGAAATCTGACATTCCATATGCATCTCAGAGAGACAGCCTGCAGTATGGCCTACGATATCATTCAAGCAGTGTACAGCTAACTGTGTAGCACTCAAATTTGTCCTCGATTCTCCCATCCCTAAAGAATGGCCTTGTTCATTCCAATTGCCATTGCATCAAGCATTAAAAAATCATCTATGTGTCTCTGGCTTTTATTGCTTTCTTATCTTATAATAGATGTAACTTGGATGCAGATTTTTTTTGAGTAGAGACTTCTTACACCATCAGCTAATAGTTTGGATATTTATATTAATACTAATGTGAAGGGGAACTACTGGTGAGAAAAAATGTAACTGAGGAAAAGAAATTAGAGTTTAGATTGACAACAAAGGTATTTGATGAGAATAAAAGTGAAGTGTGCACTGTATTGAGTGGCAAGAATAATAGTGGAATAAGATGTCAGAGAAATACCAATTGCAGCTCCACACAGTGACAGTCAATGGGGACAAGCAGAGATTTATTTAAAAGATATCTCCTGGCAAAGACAAATGGGTCTGATTTATTTATTTGAAATATTACTCTCTGGGATGGCCTTAGGAGATACAAATCTCATTTCCCAGTGGACCCTCAGTAGGATGTGGGAGGGGATTTGATGAACGTTTGTGTTTCATAGAAATTCAGGTTATACCCTTTAGAAAGAAAATGTGTTGCTGCAGAAATTTCAGAAGCTATATGTGGGTTCTTTTGGAAAACTTAAGTCATTGTTACCAAACTATGTGGTTCAACAATACAGAGCTCCCTTGGAACAACATCAACATTACCATAAACTGCTTTGCTGAAGAAGCTCAGTTCCATCACACAGGGAACACTTGAGACAGTGGAGGTGAAGCACTGTCCCCATAGATAATTAATTCTGCAGAATCTCTTCTCAGACTATCAATATCAGACTGTCCAATTAGATCCAGCTGCACAGACATTTCGATGCATGCCCTCAGGCAAGTAGATTAGCACCAGGCCATCATTTTGCTCAGGCAGCTGCCATGAGTGAAGTGTTTTTAGCTATGAGTGAACCAGTTTCCGTCATGTGGATCCCCTGAGGCTACAACAATCCGCAGAGATTTTAGTTGCCCTTGCCTTAGTTTTTCTAAAAAAAGTTGCTGTTGAATTTCTGCACGAGGAAGGAACAACAAACTATTTTTGTCACCAGAGTGACATCCAGTGCAGTACAGTTCAGGCTAGCTGTTAAGAAATAGGGAAGATGGGGATCAAGTCCCTGTTCCCAAGACTGTTTCTACATTTAGCACAAAACTGATTAAAACACAGCAGTGGGGAACCCTTGTTACATACAGAAGCCTAATCTGTCTTATATTTGCTCCAGGTAATGAGTGTTTCATTTTTGCACCACTTTCAGTGCTACTTTTGAACTAGGTACTGATGTGTGCAATTATGTAAAATACATACTTGAGGACTTGGGCAGGTACAGAAATTTCAGGAATCTGGGGACATTCCAGGTTTAGATACAGGACACGAATCATCTCAACAAACTGTTCCTATCTGGAAGACAACATATTAACTAAGGTAGTCATCTATCCTTTTGTAGCCAACGGAGAGAGAGTTTCACACTCCAGAACGCAAATTCATCCCTTTCTGAGATAGTCATGGGATGAATTGTTCCCTGGGAGTGTCTGTTTGTCTGTGTAAATGATAGCAAGAGCCAAAAGTATCATAAAAGATACTTTTATATGATGCCTAGAGTTGGATGTGATGAAAGTCATTCCTAAATTTTGTTGAAATTTGTCTCTGGGCACCCAAGTCCTTGGCAAAGGTGATCCAGAGTTTATGTACTAAGACATCAAACTATTTTTTCCTGGTGCACATGGAATAGCTACATTGCTTAAGCCTGTTTTAAACTGTTACAGACATTTGCAGCCATTTTGTGTTCTGCTCAATAGAAAGTTCACAGAGCATTCTTAGTTATCCTCTTTTTAATTTTCTCTACTGCCCTTTAAACCTGGAAGTAAAAGCTAGAATGGAAGCCATGTGCTTTTGTCTAAGTGAAGAGCCAACTCAGCCCTTGCCTAAAACAGAGGAGATGAGTTCAGTTCCATCGATATTTCAGCATGGCTTTTAAGGGTTGATTACTGCTTCTGTATGGTAAAAATAGTGGGAGGGAACAAGAGCAAGAGAGACAAATTAGGCAATGTAGAGAATGAAGATCTGAATCCCAGGTGGAGTGGTCATTCTCCCGTGTGCCCCAGATGAGACCTTCTGTTCAGTGGTCTGAATCCACTGTCTCTCACACTCTTATCAGAAACACAACTAACATTTCAGAAATAAAATGTTCACCTACTGGCTCCCCATGTTTTTCATTTTCCCTATGTGTTAAGCAACAATAAAGAAAGCCCACCTTGGGTTATGTGTTTCACTGAAAATATAGTTTGATAATCACAGAGTGTAACCAATTGCACAAGCTAGTAACTGAATGACAGGCATGGCAGTTGAAAATAAGGTGCAGGTATACAAGCTACGATAATTAAGCACTGGAAATGGGAAACCAAATGGTGTTCATTCTGACTAAGCCTTAATTACAGCAAACAATTATTTTATAAAAGACATCCAAATTAATCAACTGATAATTCTACTGGGATGTGGTAACCAGCAAAGGACAAAACAACATTTTTTCTGTGGTCTTGATAGTTGGAAAACTTTTTGTAACTGTCAAAGCCAACAAAAATTTCATCAAATTAACCCAGAGAGCACATCCACTGAGCAATAAGGTGTTACACTTACCAGGTGTTGTGTCTAGTTTTACTAACTTTGGGTTTATTTGGTTGTAACCACTCTGAGAAGCATCTCTAGATGTTTCTGCTTTAGTTTAACTTGACCTTTACTTAAAAACCTATTCCTGTTATGTGACAGAAAGTTGTGCTCCTTGGGATGGACATTGAGGGAGTGCCTCTTGGTCTGTTTTGAGTAAGAGGGACTGAGAAATCATTAAGGAACTCAGACACAGAACAGAATGGCAGTCAAAGCAGAACTTTTGCCAAAGTTATTCACAGTTAACCATTGGAGATCAGCATATGTTTTTCTAGAATAGCATGTGGATACTTTCTTATTACCAATGAGGTTATGGATAATGTATGCATCATACAATAACAAGGTAATGTCAGAACCACACATCCCACTGTTAGGCTCTCCTGGTACTCATCTTTGGCCTAAATTGTTTCTGTTGAAAAACCTTACTGTTTTTTTTAAAAGAAAAAAAAAAAGGCTATTTTTAGCTATATCTTTGTGAAGAGCTAATTTAACTTATTCCATTCAAGTTAGTCTTTCCAGGTTAGTGTTGTTCTCACTGTAGAAGGTGTTGAAGTTTCAGTAGCACATATCTGCAGATGCCTGAAGCACCCAAAGGTTCCAGTACTTTTGTAGGACTGTGCAGATAAATACAATGTATGAGTCATCTTACTAAAGTAACAGGAATCTTTTCACCTGTTCTGAAACCCCTCTGATTTCACTTACTTCTCTTTTTGTTTCTTGACCTGATGCTACATGTTTCCAAACCAGAGCTTTGTGAGTTAATATTCAGTGGTTTTGTTTCACATTTGAACCAGTGACAACCAACACTTTCTTTCCCCGCATTTCTTCTTACTTGATTACAGATCCTTCCAAGACATTGGTATACATTACCAAAGACACAATAGCTCTTCTTCTTCCCCCCCCTCCCCAGTTCCCAGCTTTCTATTCTGTGCTTGAACTTGCCCTCTTTATTCTGATGTATTCCTCTTTTCCTCTATTCCTCTTTGCTGCCTCCTGTCTGAATGAAGGAATGGACTTTGTTAACTGTGGAGATGGTCTTTTTGCAAGACAGATTTTAAAAATATTTCTTTGATTGTAATAGAGACACCAAAATGATTCTAAAAAATGTGTTTTTATTTCTCTGCACCAACAGAGGCATAGACTAGCATAGGGTTTTCCTATAAGGTTGACTATGGCCTGATGCTCTATTACCAAGGGTAATTTTATTGGTCCACAGAGCTTGAGATGTTTAGCACCCTGTAAGATGGGACACAAAAATCTGTTAGTAGGTAAAGACTACTTTCTACAGGAGAGATAGGATTGGCCCTTTCAAAAAAATATAGCACTCAGAGGAAAAAAATTCTACATTGAATTTGTGCTCTGAGTATGTGACACTTGGGAATAATTCAAGCCCCCCGAAGATTAGGCAGTAACGAAAAATAGTTGGACTCGAGTTCATATGGATCATTTCCCTTATAAACATGTCTTGCTGCTTCCTGTATTTCCACTTCTATACTGCTTGTTTTCCCTATGGATGTATTTTCTATATATTAGGTATTAGGTGAAAGCATTGTGAGTGCTTTTGTTCAGTTGATCCATAGAGAAGTGACACCATATTGAAACAGAAAAGCCTGAAACTAACATGTTATCTAAACAAATCATGAGCTAATGACTTTTCCAGTAGCTTGGGTATGCTCTGCACACTTTGAGATAGCACAATTTACACTGAAAAAGTTATAGTGGCACTGAGAATTACAGCATTGGGTTTGTCGGTTAAATGACTGTCTGAGTATTTAGAACTTGTATTTGCTGCTCCTTGCTGCCTGATTGGCATTCCGATGATTTTTTCATTTTGGGCTTATTTCAGCATGGTCTGATGGGGATACAGAATTCGAAACAACCAGTCAAGCTACTCTGGTCAAAATTAGGCAGAAAGATCAGAGAAGATGATGATAGTTCCTCCCATCAAAAAGAGAAAAAATTAAAGCCTAGCTATACGTTTATATACACATATAACACATGCTGCATTCAGCTCTTTTTCTTTCCCCCTTTTTAAATTTTTTTGTAGCATTACTTTTTCTAACTGAAAGACTGCAACTGCCTAAAATTAGTTCTTTGTAAACACCTACATACTATATACTCTCGTGCTTAACACTTTTGGATCCACTCCTCTTGAAAGCCAGAAGATTAGTGGAATACCCTTGTCAGCTGTTCTGCTTGTTGCAAGTACTACCAGTTACAAAATAAGGGAAGGTAACTAGTTTTATGTGATCATAATAATTTCCTTAGGGAAGAGGAGGAAAAACGATATAAAAAAGATAGAGGAGTATTAATAAATCTTTACAGAATTTTGATTCAATTTTGGTGTAGTGTTGGAGGAAGAGGTAGACAATGGTGGGTGGGAAGAGCTGCAGAATACTTTTGTTGTATTAAAAGTAAATTGTAGGAAGTGGTTTTGGTGTTTTGGTTTGGGGTTTTTTTTGTAATTAGGTCATCTTTCAGGTTTGAATTTGCAGATTTATTTTCTCTATATTCATGTTTATTTTGGCAGGCTATGTAGTTGCTTTTTTTCTTGTAGAGCTGGCTCTAGAAGACAAGAGAAAAACTTCAGCTTAGATTTTCAGTTTTGAAGCTGTGTGTGTATATTTAGGTAAGAGAGCACAGAGACCCTACTTTTAGTTTGGTTGGGGTTTTGAAGTTCACTTACAGCAAATAGCTATTACTGAAATATAGTGACTTAGTGGGAGTCTAGTAATGTATTTTTTTTCTGCTGGAGTTTTTCTTTAGCATTTGGCTGTTTCCTGCATATGGCTCCAGAAAGAAAGAGAGGCACAGCAGAGTTTGTGCAGCGAAGCTTAAATCCTTTCTTTAAATGTATGTGAGAAAGGAAGATAGTATTAGGCAAATGTAAATTAGCACTATAAAATTAAAGTGCTCTCACTTGGAGGAAAAGCGTCTTTGAGAGGAGAAAGAGAATTGACTGACTCTTTATGAACTTCAATCTAAAGTTATTTTTGATCAGATTGTGCCCCTCTGAATTATTCTTTACATTGTGGGAGAACAGAGCATATGCAGACTCCTAATAACTTTAATTTAAAGCTATGCAGACATCTTAAAGAGGTGGTCTTGTAGCTCTGTCATATGCATTTACTGTAACTGCCCCTGTTACTTTTCCTGAGTAGGTTATTTATCCCTTTTCCACAATCAGTGGGATCCCATTGTGAAGAAGGAAGCACAAGTCATAGGTCTTTTTTTGAATGCATTTTAATGATTTCTTAAATATTCAGCTTATGCCTTTCTATTAGTTAACTATCACACACTCTTTTTTCTTAGTGGGAAAATTTTATTCTGATACTAAATGTACCTTCCCACACCCTGTGTCCAGTCTGCCACACATATTAATCTGGTTATTTCTTGCTCTGTGTTTCCATAGTTTGTGATACTGCCATTACTTTCTGTACAGATCTTTGGGGTTTTCAATTTCTCAACTATTTTGCTTGTGAAGTAGGATTGGCTAGGAACAGAAGGAAAAGGAATAGAAGTGGTGTACCTGATTTCTATTCAATCTTTTCACTGTGTAGAGGCCTAGAAGGTTCTAATGTTTTTCACTGCCAAACCTCTGGTCCTGTTAGTGAGCACCAGAAAAATGGGATCTTTCTGAACCCTCTTCTGCAATAATTTTGTCTTTTCTTTAATAAGCTTCTCTGTTTTCTGGTCAGGAGTGACCAAGAACAAGGAAAATTAAATTATTTGGAGCAGCAGCAAAAAGCTTTACAGAAGTAATTACTGTGCAACATATTCCTTAAGGTTATGTAGTGGCATCTTTTATGTTTCCACATATTCAGTCATAAAATTCTCTCAGTCTTTTTAGTTGGGCTTGTCATGATTTCTTTTGCTATTTTTCTTGTGACCTCACTTTGATATATTATGTAGATGTAACCTGCAAAACTTACTCTTATTTAAACTTCAATGGAGTTTGACACACAGAGTTTACTATCCACAACTTCGATTTGATCCTCAAGTGCAAGAGGAGTCATTATTCAGTTTGAGGAAGTAGCTGATGACTGCTCATTTTCCGAGCACATACTTCGGAGTTCAGACAATTTCATATTTTTCCTGGGCATGAAACTTGTATCACTAGGAGGACTACGACCCCAGACAACTGAAGCAGTGGTCAACTCCCTTATCGATTACCCGGCATCCAACTGGAACACCTTCATAAGCTTCCTTAACTGGTATCAGTGAAAATGATTAAGATAAGCTTCTGTGTTCTTACTAGGTATTTCCTACCTATTTTCTGAATATCTTTTTGTTTTGATTTATGTCAGTGTTTACAAAGATCATTTCCTTCTTAGTAAAGTGCAGTATATTGTATGAATAACACTGTGTTTTGAGGGATTGATTTATGCTTCTTTAAGCCAATTTTCACCTTGGTTTTGCTCTGTTGTTGGAAATAATTTTGTGCTTTGCAAGTATGTAAATAAAATGGGCATATTTGGGCATTTACACCTAAGCATGTACTCGGGTGAAGAGATATGTTTCATTCCTCAGTCGTTTGTGACATGAGGCAGCTTGAATTAACAAAGAATCAGCTACTTTAAGGAACCTTCAGACTCTAGGATAAAGAGATGAGGTAACTGAGAATTGGCAATTATAACCAAAGAAAGTCTGACCAGAGTCCTACTGTACTAGTCTGGTTCTTCTGGACTGGGTCTTGGAATAAAAAAATAATTACTCTTCTAGAGACTTGTATAAAGGAGGGAGTAAACTGGGTACGGAAAACACAATATGAAGACGCGATTCAGGGAAACAGGAATAGTATTTTAAGGGTAACATTTAAGAAATAAGTTTAACTAATAACCCTGGTCATTGTGGTTTATGCTAAAAAATTTGGAGGCTTATCTGTATCTTTACCTGAAGCTGGATATCACTAAGATATTTCAACTGCTGATACTCAGGTGGGATCAGCAGGTCTGGGGAACAGTGACAATGTTTCTCAACTGTACAATGTTTCTTCAGTGAATCAGTGTAGAGAACTTATTGACTTTACAATTATATATTACATATTTAGTTTTTCCTTGAATTTAAACTGGTTGTTGAGTTCTATATACAGTATACTAGGATGTTACTGCAGAAACATTATTCTGAAAAAAAAAAAACCAACCCAAAAAAACCCCCAGCTTTTATATCAGAATTCAAAAACTTACTAATTCACATTCATACTTAACAACAATGTTATCATTCATGTTGCATCGTATCTGGTTCCTGACTGGATGATATTATACAAAACTTGTGTTGTGTTCTGTTTAATTTCTAAATGCATTATTTCATAGCTTAAATCAGAAAAATGATTAGAGATTTTAATTTGGGGGGAGATTTCAGGTTTTCAACAGAAAAAAATTTATATGTTATTTATAGCCATTTGTTAAAATAGAATTTATTTTTCATATGTGATGTAACGAAAATTTCTTCTTATTTCTCTCAGACTTGTTTGTATATTCATGACTGAAAGTCAGGCATTTTCACACTGTGTTTTTGTCTTCATGTTCATACATTTGGGAGTTGTAATAGTATTTTAGAATCCTAAAAAAGCTTTGTAGAAGACCTGCTGAAGCCTCCTCAAGACAAAAGCAACCACTTGTGACAGACATACGTCTAATCTGCTTTTACACACCTCTGATGATGGAGGTCTCTTAACCTGTCTAAGGCAATTTATTCCAGTTTTGGTTATTCTTCCAGTTACAGCCTATTTCCTAGTATTAATCTGTCAGATATTACAACATATATATGAAGATGACAATACTTTGAAGTAATGTTGTAAAGTTACCCACGCAGTTGGCACACTGTGGGCAATAGAGATGTACATTTACTATACCACAAATAATGTGATCTAGCACAGCCTGTGAAGGGAGTTATTTTCTGTATTTTAGTCAGTCTGGTGATTCATGCTGTAATTAACCAGGAATGACTGACTACTTAAGCATACTTGTTATGAAGAATCAAGCCATGGTCCTTTCAGTTAAGTTACATTGGTTGGGAATTTGGATCCTACTTCACTTTTCAAGAAGTCTTGAACTAAATCCCATTCATGTCATACCAGCTTCTGAATACAGCCTGTGACTTTAGCTTGATTTGTATAGCAGTCAAGTCTATATTCTGCATTATACACTCCAGCTCACAGAACCACAGAACCACAGAACCACAGAACCACAGAACCACAGAACCACAGAACCACAGAACCACAGAACCACAGAACCACAGAACCACAGAACCACAGAACAGCAGGGGTTGGAAGGGACTTTCGGAGACCATCTAGTCCAACCCCCTGCCAAAGTAGGTTCAACTAGAGCAGGTTGAATAGGAACGCATCCAGGCAGGTTTTGAAAATCTCCGGAGATGGAGACTCCACAACCTCTCTGGGCAGCCTGTTCCAGTGCTCTGTCACCCTCAAAGTAAAGAAGCTTTTCCTCATGTTGAGATCGAATTTCCTGTGTTCTGGCTTGTGCCCGTTGCCCCTTGTCCTGTCACCGGGCATCACTGAAAAGAGCCTGGCCCCATCCTCTTGACACCCACCCTTTAGATATTTATAAGCACTGATGAGATCCCCCCTCAGTCTTCTCTTCTCCAGGCTAAACAGACCCAGGTCTCTCAGCCTTTCCTCATTAGAGGTGCTCCAGTCCCTTGATCACCTTTGCAGCCCTCCACTGGACTCTCCCCAGTAGTTCCCTGTCCTTCTTGAACTGCAAGGCCCAGACCTGGACACAGTACTCCAGATGTGGCCTCACCAGGGCGGATTAGATAACCTTCCTCGACGTGCTGGTCACACTCTTTTTAATGCACCCCAGGATACCATCTGCCACCTTAGCCACAAGGGCACACTGCTGCCTCATAGTCAACTTGTCCACCAGAACTCCCAGGTCTCTGCAGAGCTGTTTTCCAGCAGGTCAACCCTTAACCTGTACTGGTGCATGGGGTTATTCCTCCCTAGGTGCAGGACTCTACATTTGCTCTTGTTGAATTTCATTAGGTTTCTCTCCGTCCAACACTCTAGCCTGTCCAGGTCTCGCTGAATGGCAGCACAGCCTTCTGGTGTGTCAACCACTCCTCCCAGTTTTGTATCGTCAGCAAACTTGCTGAGGGTACACTCTGTCCCCTCATCCAGGTTGTTGATGAATATATTGAACAAGACCGGATCCAGTACCAACCCCTGGGGAGCACCACTAGTTGCAGTCATCCATCTAGATTCTGTGCTGCTGATCACAACCATTTAACCATTTACCATTTAACTTTAAATGAAGTGAACATAGACCTAGAAGGCATATATGTGGAGTTCACTTAGAAACATGGATCTCAGGTCCCTGACAAATATCATGACTCTACAGATAGGAAACAGGTACAGAATAGTGGGGAATGATCTTAAATTTAATCCCCCCAGATGTGATGCTTACCTGTTTTCCTTAATTTGAGACCTGCTTTTCCTTATCTTGCAATGAGCCTCGGAACACACTTCAGTAGAAGAGAATTCTGTTTTTCATACAGAAGATGTCAAGATGGAGTATACTGAGGGCTTTCCCCCCACTTTGTTTCAGAGATGCTCTGCCAGTGTTAGTACCTCAAAACAATCACATGAATATAGAGTCTGTCCTTTCAAGCACTGAAGTTGAGTTCCCTCTTGAGACGTCGATGAACCAAGTTGGGCTGACTGCACATTTTCCCCACAGTTCACGATTCTTCAAGTGATGATAATTTTTTGTAAAGGAAGCAATTTACATCAGACAATACATAAGCCTAGAACAACTAGAAAAGCCAAGGGCCTGGTCTGGAAGGTGTGCAAAATGATGTAATATGTTGTAGAGCTCTGTTTCCTTGTTGCAATATGAATATATTTTGATTATTTCATCAAATATTTGCACTCCAGTGCCTAGAAGAACAGAGATATCTGGTTGTGCTTTTTCTTGAACCTGGGTTAATCAAGCGTGTTTCAAAGTCCTCGTTAGTGAAAATAAATAGGTAAATTGAAATAATAAGAAATATGATCATAGCATAGATACACACTGTTGCAAGCTTTCAAATCTCTGAAATCTAAGCATGTACTGTTACAAAAAAACACTTTACTATACATGTGTTATTATGTCTCTTGGCGAAAACAGAAGGCATCCATTCCCTTCCTATTCTACAAGATCATCTGAAAGCAACAGATTTCACTGCAGAACAGAATACATTAAAAAGAACGTGTATGTATTTGATTATACAGATATTTAAAGTAATTACATAACACATAAGTATTATTATCTTTGCTAGAGGCTCAGTGTGTTTATTCAGAATTTTTCCGCATCTCTGATGCAACATTATCTTCCCTAATTAGAAAAGAACATATTTACCTATCATGTTTTATGGGATTATAAATTAAGCTATATTAGTAATAAGACGCAATTTATTACAGCTAGACTGTGTCCATGCATACCCCAGCCAAGCAGAGGAGCGTGTCATGGTTTAGGCTGGACTGGCAACTGAAACAAACAACAGATGCTCTCCCCCACCTCTCTCTCCAAGGAGAGGAGGGAGAGAGAAAAAAGAGACTTATGAGTTTAAAAGAAACTAAACTACTTTAATGAAATAGTAACAAAATTTAAAAAAAAAAACATATACAATATATACAAAACCAATATCAGGCTCCCAAAATGATGATCACGTCACCACCAGGCACTGGGAAAGTCCCAGACTGGACTCAGTGACAGACAGGAGCTGGATTCTGAATTTGGATTCAGGAATGCACGTATTGGGATCAAAGGCAGACGAACAGACAGAGCCCTCCTGAGACACCAGCCATTGAAGAAAGAGGGCTGACCCTTTGATCTCTCAGCTTTTATACTGAGCATGAGGCAGATGGGATGGAATACCCTGTTGGTCAGTTTTGGGTCACCTGTCCTGTCCGCTCCTCCCCACAGGTGTGACCCCTCTACGCTTTTCCGCTTCCGACCCTCCAACGGGGCAAGTAACAAAGCTGGCTGCCCTTGGTTGTTATAGCAATAAGTATAAGCAAGAGCCTCTCTGCATCCCATTCCTTGGCATCAACTATAAACATTGGTCTTACCGCTCAGAGAGCGAACAGTATCTCAACAATATGCTGCTAATTTCAGAGAGTTCAGTTAGTTAGAAGAGGCTTAGCTAAAAAGTAAAATTCATGAACAGAAAATTGGTCCTTGTCGTGGTTTGGCCTCAGCCGGCAGCAAAGAACCCCGCAGCCGCTCGCTCAACCCCCGAGGGCGGTGGGGAAAATCGGAAGAAAGAGGCAAAACTCGTGGGTTGAGATAAAAACAGTTTAACACAACAGCAAACGAAAGAGGGAAACAACAATAACAGTGATGGAGGAATGTACACACAGGGTTACTGTACCAGCACTCACCGACCGGACCGCACAGCCCCAGCCCGCTCCCGAACCGCACCTTCCTTCTCCTCCCGGCCAGCTCCCCCTTATTGACTGGGCATGGCGTCACGTGGTATGGAATACCTGTGTCCCGGGCCAGAAAATTAACCCTATCCCCGCCGGAACCAGGACAGTCCTGTTTTACCTCAAGCCAGGACAGAACCTCTCTTACCCCTTTCTCAGTCCATGTACTTCTTGGATTCTGATAAACTGGAGTCTCATACACTTATTGTATTTTACAGATAGACAAGAAGTGTACAACACTGGGAGAGATTTAATTGTGCCTTTAGATTATGGTGTCTTTGCACTGAGAAGACAGACAAAATACAGAGAGAATATTTCGTTGCTTATGTCCGTTTTTTGTGGTATTGGTAAATGACACATCAAAGAGGTATTATAAGTCTTAATCAAGATATGCAAGTTGTCAGTATCACTAAGTAAAAATAAAAATTAACAGCTATTTGGGGAAAAAAAATAGGAGAGTTTTGTGATTTGCTCTGCAGCCTAAGTGAAATTTTGTTCTAAAGCAATTTGATATTTTAAATCACTGCCTTAAATGTGAGTGAAGTTCCAAGTCATTTATTTACCCTGACTGTCAGAACTATCAGCAACAGCTTGAATATATATGGAGTTTTCACTCTGTTTCATGTGACACCTGCTGCAGATGATAAGACTGAAGAACAGCAGGGACTTCTTCCATGGTTACATGAAGGTCAGGGGCTGTTGCTGCACCTTCAGTAATCCAGGATGAAAAGACTTTGGGTAGTTTTGCATATCAGAAGTGCCCTGTTGTTCACTGAACAGAATGGCCTTCATAACTGAAACAGATAAACTCTGAGCTTGCTGAGAGCTTGTATTTCGTTTTAAATCCATATAGCTGAAAAAGGCACAAGACTATTGAATAGACTCAAGACTATCAAATTAAATTTCTTTCTTCTAAGTGCATGAGAAGCCTTGCTTGTTTTCATGAAGAGAATTAAGAAGACACCTTTTGTAACAGCAAAAGCAATGATAGTTGGGAGAACAGTCAAGGCCTGGTGGTGTACAATTTATTTATTAAGTTCTCTGTAATGAGAGAAAAAGAACATTTCTAAATTTGCATTAGAACTGGGTAACTACAGAATTATCCATGGAGACAGATCTTAATTTCTTCCACCTGGTATTATAATAATAACTTTCACAACATTCAATAGCACAGTCACATACCGCTTCCCACATAATATTAGTAAAAACTAACACCAGGTCTAGGGATTTGTTTGTTTGGTTTTATTCGGTTACAAGAATGTATAGGAACAGCCATACCTAGTCAAATCAGAGGTCTGGCTAACACGGTGTCCTGCGACAGCGGTCCAAAATAGATGGTCATAGGAATTTGTAAGAGCAGGGAAAGTGTATGCAATGTGTATGACATACCCTATCCTACAATCATAGTACATCATGGGCAGGACTGTGTGTATTTTGCTGTTTGTGTGTGTCTTCTAAAACTTCCATGCTTAAAGCAAGATAACACAATACTGCTATGCAGTTTTCCAGGCTTGAATGGGACTTCATCATTACGGTGCTGCCCTGGCCCTAGATTCCTATATGTGTAGGAGACTTTCTTATTTTCCATAACTGGAGAAGTGGTTTCCTATCTTGAGTACAAACCCTCAGCTTAACTAATGCCAGAGGCAATTCCAGTCTTTCTAAGGCAGAAGGTTGGAATATGATGCTGGCAAGATAGAAGTGAGAAGACCAAAGGGGGAAAAGAAGGAAATTGAGAAGCCTAAGTAGCACAGAGCTGTTTGTAAGAGAGTTTTATTCATATGCAGGGAATGATTTTATCATCAAGAAATAAGATTTCCATGCAGGGTCATTTGCACGAAGACTAGCATGGTGAGTGCTTTAAATAAAATTATGAAAGTTTACTACTAAGTCTCCAGTACTTTGGGTAAATGCACTTTAAACAGAGATCTCTTTAAAAATATTATGTTTGTAGTTACAGTAAAGATTTTCTTTCATGTGGTCTTCCTTTTCAGTAAGGCATCACTTGCAAAATTTATGAACAACAATTTGCATGCTTCTTGCTAACATGTTTTTAGTTTTTACTCCTAAAAGACAAATTAGCCTCTACCAGGCCAAAGCTGTCTGAATATTTGGATTGATTTGGTGCTCCATCTTGTCTGAAATAATGGTATTTAGAAATTCCACCAGCTGGCCAGCAAGATTGGAATGAATATGCATTTTGCTTCACACTGTAAATAGCAGTATAATCAGGAGGACTAACTGAGAAAAATGTGATTGGTTAACTTTATTTTGATTTTCAAAATTAACTGAATAATTAGAGCAGCAATTTAAAAAACATTTGCTAAAATCTGATTTCATGAGAAATGAGACAGAATTTACTGTCTTGTATAGTAACTGTGATTAAAATAATCTAAAGATCTGAACAGGATAGATCTATTTAAATCATAGAATCATAATCATAGAATGGTTTGGGTTGGAAGGGACCTTAAAGATCATCTAGTTCCAAGCCCCCTGCCATGAGCAGGGACACCTTCCACTAGAACTGGTTGCTCAAAGACTTCATCCAACCTGGCCTTGGACACTTCCAGGGATGGGACATCCACTTCTCTGGGCAACCTGTTCCAGTGCCTCACCACCCTCACAGGAAAGAATTTCTTCCTAATATCTAATCTAAATCTACCCTCTTCCAGTTTAAATCCTTTACCCCTCATCTAATCACTATATTCCCTGATAAAGAGTCCCTCCCCATCTTTCCTGTAGGCACCCTTTAAGTACTGGAAGGCTGCTATAAGGTCTCCTCAGAACCTTCTCTTCTCTGGGCTCAACAACCCCAACTCTCTCAGCCTGTCTTCACAGGAGAGGTGCTCCAGCCCTCTGATCATCTTCATGGACCTCCTCTGGATGTGCTGCAACAATCCATGTCCTCCTTATGTTGGGGTCCCCAGAGCTGGATGCAGTACTGCAGGTGGGGTCTCACAAGAGCAGAGTAGAGGGGCAGAATCACATCCATTCACCTGCTGGCCACGCTTCTTCTGATGCAGCCCAGGGTGTGGTTGGCTTTCTGGCCTGTGAGCGCACATTGCTGGCTCATATTGAGCCTCTAATCCACCAACACCTCCAAGTCCTTCTCCTCAGGGCTGCTCACAATCCATTCTCTGCCCAGCCTGTATTTATGCTTGGGATTGCCCTAACCCATGTGTAGGACCTTACACTTGGCCTTGTTGAAGTGTGGTGAGCAAAGGCCTTCATGGTGTTCTCATGGGTGCAAATCTCAAGCCTGTCGAGGTCCCTCTGGGTGTCATCCTTTCGTTCCAGTGTGTTAACCACTCCACACAGCTTGATGTTGTTGGCAAACTGGCTGAGGGTGCACTCAATCCCACTGTCCATGTCACTGACAAAGATGCTAAACAATGCTGGTCCCAATACCAGCCCCTAAGGAGTGCCACTCATCACTGGTTGCCACTTGGGTGTCGACCTGTTGACCACAACTCTTTGAGTGTGATCATCCAGCAAATTCCTTATCCACTGAGTGGTCCATCCATCAAATTCATGTCTCTCTAATTTAGGGACAAAGATGTCATGCCAGACAGTGTTAAATACTTTGCACAAGTCCAGGTACATGATGTCACTTGCTCTTCCTTTGTCCACCAGTGCTTTAACCCTGCCTTAGAAGGCCACCAGATTTCTCAGGCATGACTTGCCCTTAGTGAAACCATCTTGGCTGTCACCAATCACCTCCTTATTCTCCATGTGCCTTAGCAGAGTTTCCAGGAGGATCTGCGCCATCAACTTGCCAGGCACAGATGTGAGACTGACTGACCTCAGGTCTTCCTCTTATCCCTTTTTTAAAATTGGGGGTTATCTTTCCCCTTTTCCAGTCAGCGGGAACATCACCAGACTACCACAGCTTCTCAAATATGAAGGACAGTGGCTTAGCAATTTCATCTGCCAGTTCCCTCAGGACCCATGGATGTGTCTCATCAGGTCCCATGGATTTGTTCCCCTTCAGGTGCCTCAGATGCTCTTGAACTGGATCTTCTCCTACAGTGGGTGGTTCTTCATTCTCCCAGTCCTTGCCTTGTTTGCCTTCTGCAACTTGGGTGGTGTGGCTAGAGCACCTGCTGGTGAAGATTGAAGCAAAAAAGTCATTGAATATCTCAGCCTTCTCCATATCCCATGTAACCAGGTCTCTCGTTTCCTTCTGGAGAGGGCCTACATTTTCCCTAGTCTTCATTTTATCACTGACATACCTATAGAAGCTTTTCTTGTTGCCCTTGATGTCCATGGCCAGATTTAATTCTATCAGAGCTTTAGCTTTTCTTACTTGATGCCTGACTGCTTGGACAATTTCTCTGTATTCATCTCAGGCTACCTGTCCTTGCTTCCACCCTCTGTAGGCTTCCATTTGCTGTTTGAATGTGTCCAGGAGCTCCTTGTTCATCCATGCAGGCCTCTTGGTGTTTTTGCCTGACTTGCTCTTTGATGGGATGCATCATTCCTGAGTTGGAAGAGGTGATTGTTGAATATTATCCAGCTTTCTTGGGCCCCAAGACGCCAAAGTCTGCTCTCCTGAAGTGCAGGGTAGTGAGCTTGCAGTGTGCCATCCTTGCTGTCCTAAAGATCTTGAACTCCACCATTTCATGGTCACTGCAACCAAGGCTGCCCTTGAGCTTCACATTCACCACCAGCCCCTCCTTGTTGGTGACAACAGCCTCCAGCATAACACCTCTCCTCATTGGCTCCTCTATCACTTGGAGAAGGAAGTTATCATACACACATTCCAGGAACCTCCTGGATTGCTTATGCCCTGCTGCGTTGTCCCTCCAACAGATATCGAGGTGATTGAATTCCCCCATGAGGACCAGGGCTTGTGAACATGAGGCTGCTCCTGTCTTTGTATGGAGAGCCTTATCTGCTTGGTCTTCCTGGTAGGGTGGTGTGTAGCAGACCTGCGCTGTGACGTCACCTGTTCCTACCCTATCTTTATTCCTGACCCATAAGCTCTCAGTTAGGTCCTCATTCATCCCCAGGAGGAGGTCCATGCACTCCAGCTGGTCCTTGACATGAGTAATTTTCTATTGCTTTAAGCAGACACTAGAGTTTGGCCCAAGAAAGCAATATTTTGATACGATATCAAGTAGAAAAATTACACTGTTACTCACAAAAACACATCTGACCTAATACAATCCACAAATCCATCAAACAGGCAAGATCCCTTATGTACATATACACACACATACACGTATTGCATTTTACTGACCTTCTGTTTGTCTCCAATGACAGTAAGCCCAACCCATTCCAGTTCTGATGGTCATTTGGCCAAAGGCTCACAACTGAGAAATCTCTGCTACCAGTGGCAGGCAGCTGAGCATCAGTGCTAACAGCTGCAACCTCAGCTGTAACAGCAGGGAGGGAAGTGATTTCTGGACGAACAGGTGCCAAGATCCTTAGGGATTTAGACTGTGGCTCAGCAGAATGCTTGAATATGTTCTTTATTTTAAGGAATTAAAAAGCTTTTCAGTTTTTTAACACCATTAAACATATGCTTAAATACTTGGACGGAGGAAGGACTTTAAGAAGATCTGATGCATGTAGCAGAAGATGGTGCTTTACTGCTCAGAAATCAGGTTAAGTTTAGTTAACTAGTGTGACTTTATATTAGAGTGACATCATTGTTGGCATAAACTCTGGATATGGTTCAGGGTATAGCCTGTCCCTAGGGCTGTAGGAATGAGACCAGCCTGTGGAGGCAGAAGGGAAAGAGTGTAGCCATACAAAATCTGCCTTTGTCATCAGTTTACTCTCATGGTCAGAGAATTGTGCCCTAGCCCACTTCATTTGGTATGACCGATGTAGCCAACAGAGTTTTTCAGTTGAAGAGAGGAATTTTTTTTTGTCCTAGATTAATCAAATCCTTTTTACCTCTGGTTGACTTTTGTAGTTGTCACAGTAATGGGTATAAGGTGATAAACTAGACGTTAGCTACTTTAGGCAACTCAGGCTATGACAGTATTGCTAAGTAAGAGTAGACTGGTGAGATGACACTAACTGCCCCATTCAGTTGGCTTTAATCTAGATCCCTTCAGAGAAGAGGTAGAGAAGTAGCAGAGGAGCCCAAAACAGTAGCAGACAGTTAGCTCACGGTTAAGTAGCCAAGAGATTAAGGCCTGAATTTGGTCTGTGCCTCTGTTTTATTTAGTGGTATAGAAATTTTCTGAGAATATCAGTATTTAACCTTAGCCTGAATGATTTGGAGTATTGGCTGGTAAACCTTGCTGTCAGAAGCTTAGAGAACACATGGATGACCAAACTAACAGAAAAAGGCTGCTTTCGGACTGTGGGGTTTTTTTTCCAGGGGACTTTCATTGAGATAAAGGTATTTCGTTGAAATAAAGCTGTTTTCTGGGAACTTTTTAAAATGACAAAAATGTTTTGTCAGAATGTTTTCAGCTAACTTGTTTGCCGACACTGACTGTGGTCGCTCAGCAGCATGTGAAGTTACATGATGTATTTGTTAAGGTATTGGATCACACCAACCCCTGACGTGTTCTATAAATAGATCTCACAGCTGTATTCTATGCAGAGTCTTTTCTCCAGTCCATGTGTGGTTAACCAGTGTCATTTTGTTTCATCTTAAGTAGGGAAAACTAAATTTACAGGTGAAATTTTTACTTCTTGATTCAGGCTGGTTTTTGCCTTTCCTTAGTTGTGAGCTGGCAGGCATTTCTGAGAAGATGCAGTCCCTGTGCACTCATAAATAATTTGTGGTAGTTTTGCACCTTTTCTTTCTTGTTGCAATCCATATATGGAATAATCTGGTTAAGCCTTAATAGGGAATATAACCAGGAAAATAGTTTTTCAAAAATCCTAGAAAATCATACTGAAGATTTCTCTATTTATCAGTCTTAAAGGAAACAAACAAACAAAAATTTACTGCACTTCCAAAAGATTAAAAAGTAAGGAATTTTCTGCCCTGAGAGACAGAAATTGGCAGAATGAAGTTGAAACTTGAGCATTCAGAGTTAAAAAGATCCATGTGAAGTTGAGCTTCCAGCGCTTATTGTTTTGGCAGTCCCTGAAACAGGGAAAGAATGATGACATAAAGAAAAAAAAAAAAAGGAAAAAAAAATCAGAATAAATGTAAAGTCACAACCATTAAGTGACCACATTGGATTAGTTCTAGTTTTGCTCTTATTATTAGTGTGAATGTGTCTGATTTTTTCAAGTTTCCCTTCCCTGCTGGAAGAGAATAATCTCTCATGTATCTCATATATAAATATATCTAAAGGTCTTCTTTTGTTGAGCTGGAAATCAGGAAGATACAGAAAATAGTTTGGAGGTTCTCCTGAGTGATGTAGAGGAGTGATAGGTGTGATTTTTCTTTAAGTGAGATTATAAACTCTGTAAAAGTGCTATTGTCCTTTGAGCTTTACCCTATTTTTTGGTCTACGGAAGAGAGAAAATTGTTTGCTACAAAACAGAAGAGTTGAAGTGTATGCTGCCATGACAAGTGCTTAGCTAGTCACATAGTCTTTTTTTGTGTCTAAAGAGGCATTCAAAACTTACTGGAACCATGGTACAGAATAGATATTATACATGTGATATGTATCCATAAAGCCTTAAAACTCCATCACTGCGGTTTACAAAAGCCACTTATTTCTATTGCCTTACAATGATTGCTCCATAATATAGTTATCTTTGTCTGTTTTTATACAAAAATATAGTTGCTTTTATTTACTTGTTCAATTTTCCCAGTACATATCACTGTCTTCAATAAAATTGGTTTGACAAGAAATAGCTTTGTAGCCAGATGTTGGGAATCAATAGCTGTTTTTCAAGACACAGAAAAGAATAAAGGGTGTTTATCACCAGAATATGCACTGTTTAATTTGTTTGGTCAATACTACTACTTTTTATTTTCATTTTTAATCAATAATTTGACTGGAAATTTATATTGACATAGAGTAAAGTGAGCTAGGAATTGGGAGACCAGCTTTCCTCTCTGGTTTAAACCAGTAATGTGATTACTCTTAAATCAGTTCCACCAGGTCTCATGCATGCAGATATTTACCATCATATGGTTTTATGTTTATTCGAAACTTGCTGATTTTTATTTATTTTAATAAGGAGCTCTTAATAATAAGAGTTATGCTTTAAACTTCTCTGGGTGATTCCATTGTTTTTTAAATTTGTTAGGTTTCCAGCATCCAGATTTCTTACAGCTGCATTGTTGGGAATAGTTCAGAGGCTGCTGTCTGATTTCGCTGGGACCAAAAAGATACAAAACAAAATCACTGTCCATAACCTGGAGAGTATAGACATAGACTAAGCACGTTTTTCTTATATTCCTCTGATAAAGAGTCTGCCTGAAGTGCAGAGGAAAACAAAACAAGGAAAGAAGCTATGCACTTCGATTTCAGTGGAAGAGTCTTATTAATAACAATGTTAATTTAAAAATTGTCGTATCATCTTGTAATTCCTATTATAATGAGCTCCAAGCTTTCCACTTGATTCAGATTTTCACATATTGAAATTGTTACCTTTACTGATTTTGACTGGAGACAAGGGGTTAAAGAGTTAAAACATAACATACCTGAATTCAGAACTGCAATTGGATGTGGAATGAAATTTGGATTTATCTGACTTTACTGAAGTCAGAAGATTTGCAATTTAATCCAATTGATTTGGCTTACAAGAATTAAGAAATTATTCATTTATTTTTTTAAAATAGTGACAATGATAAAAGATAAATGGGAGAAATTTTCTATTTTTCAAATTATATTTTCATTGAAAGTTTAGCAACAAATAAAAAAAGAGAAAGTTTTATGGAAAATGTTAGGTTTGAATTTCTTCTGCCAAATGATCATTGCACAAAGCCATTTCAGGTTTGCATAATGTAGGATGGATAAACAGGTTAGTGAA
The DNA here is from genome assembly GCA_008921705.1 of Burhinus oedicnemus. Taxonomy (NCBI): domain Eukaryota; kingdom Metazoa; phylum Chordata; class Aves; order Charadriiformes; family Burhinidae; genus Burhinus; species Burhinus oedicnemus. The sequence continues at coordinate 1,338,179 of VFFE01007070.1, read as the reverse complement.
AAGAGTGAGAGATGAAGGAAAAAACCACCCTGTATTGTATGGTAGAGAGCAGGGCTTGTGCTTCGGTGTGAAAATAACATACCGTTCAGTAACCGGTTGTAATTCTCAATACTGCTAAAACCACATCTGTGGCCTTGTTCCAAGTACATTAGTTTAGCCTAAAAGTCAACAATACTTCTGGGAATGTGGTTTCATTTCAGTATAATGGGATTATTCTAAGGAAACATGTGGGGAACTACATGAGAAATTGCTTATAATTTTCCATGTAAAATTACGAGATCTCTAATAACGTACCCAAGTATTCAATTTGTCTGAACAAGATTTGTAGTGTCTTTCGCTTAGCAAGAAATATTTCTAAGCTCCTGTATGCATAGTGCATACATACATAATACTTAAAGAGCACAGGGAAGATGGGTCTCATTGTTCTCACTTACATATGTACACTTCCTGACTGCCAGCCTCAGGCTCAAAGAACGTAGTCTGAATTGATCAAATTAAGAAGATAGCTTTGCTATGTTTTATCATTTCTATTTTTCTGCTGAGGAAATGAAGGGAGGGACAGCCAGTGATGGGCTCATTGTCCTGTGAGAAGTAATGAAGAAAGCAATAGAATTCAGAAAATACCTTGAAGTTCAGAACTGCCCATCAAATCAGGTAGCCGTACTCCAGCCAGCTACTTTAAATGTGCATTTAACTTACAAACAGGGCTCATGTCTGTTTGATCCCTTAAACTTACAGCTTTGTAACTGTGTTATTCAACTAAATGTTTGGAGTTCTTTTAAAGAAGAAGGAGATAAGATTATATTCTGAAAATGTGTTCATTAGCTTATTCTAGCACACCAAAGTCCATGTTTTAGCAAAGTCTAACAAGGGCAGTTATAAAAATAGAAATATAAATCCTTTATTGAACATTTTAATGATTTATGTGTTTATTCTTTGATGTATCAGGCCCCTGTCTGTTATAGATAACACGTCAGAATAGTTGGATTTCATTTTACATTCATTTTGGCAATTACTGTACTTTCTTCTGTATGCACATGTATTTTATTCTTACTTATGTTACAGATATCTATGTATATTTTAAAGTAAGCGGACAAAATTATTTACTTTACAAAATGTGTGTTCCGTATAAAGCGCAACTTGAGAAATAGAACAGTTAGACTTTTGTTCAGATTGCTTTCTTTTTCTGTCTCTAATGTGCTAGCACAACACTGGGGCACATTTGCGTTGCAGTCCCTGTGATCGTATCTTTGAATTCCAATAAAAAGCTGCTTCAATTAAGAGCAGATTTTATACAAGTACTAGAAAGCAGTATTAGTCTGCATAGAACAATACCGCTTGTACTCAGAGAAATATGATGACTTATATGTTAGAGACTTTGATTTGAAAAATATTAATCTGCCAAAACCCTGAAATTCTGGCTGCCCCTGTGACCCAAGCAGAAAGAAAAGGAAATAACAAAGCCATACAGGTTACTAGAATGCAGACTTTTAAAAGGCTCATTATTTGCTGTTGTATCAATCAGGTGACTGTCAATACAAATCAGTAATACAAATAAGAACATCTAGTAAACCTAATTTATTGTTAAAATGAGTTCATTTCAGTCACTGTTGAACTGATTGATATACTTTTTTCCCACCAAAATACCCTTTCCCATGGGTACCCTTCCCATGGGACCAGGGAATACCTAGAGATCCTACTTTCTCTCTTCAGGGAAATAGAGACTTAACAAGGAACTCAGGTTGCCATACATGAGGACCCCTAACGAACTGAATGGTGCATGTTAGAAGACTCTGTTTATCCATAGTATTTGACTTTTAATTTATTTATTTGTCACTTCACAAACAGACTATTCTGTGAAAACATGGATTTTCTTACTAAATCAAGTTACTACTCATGGCATTGTTTTCCTGCACAATGTATTTTTTTATAACAAAAGCTCTTGAGGATGAAGGGTTGCAACTTTCATCAAAACAAGAAAATAGCAGAGACAGACACAGGTAACATTCTTGAAAGCTTGAAGAATGCAGGTGCTAATTATACTTTACTTAATGCATACAAAAGAGCCTAAAAATCCATTAACAGAGAGAGAACTTCATTTTCACATACAATCTTCTCTGAAAGGAAACTATGAGCAAAGAGAGCTGCTAAGAGGTCTCCTGGGATCAAATCTTTGATGGTTTATTGATCTCATTCGATGCTTTTAGAATCATTAAAAGTCACCTTTCTTTTGTCATTCAGTCCTAGGGAGTAAATTGAACATTATGTTCATGTAGGTCATTGAGTACTTTTTACAGTAGTTTATTCAAGCAAATGGAACAACGTGCTTCTACTAACTGACTGGCAAGATTAGGATATCAGAAGAGAAGAAAGATTGTTAAAGAGAAACAAAGCACCAATTTGCTTTGTAATAGGCTGCTCTTGAAGAGCAAAAGATTCAATTACTTAAGAAAGTGAAGTGTCTAAAGGGGCTGTGGATTTCATATTTGTGTCTTTGTGAAAGTCCTTGTCTAAAATAAATCCTTACAGTAAATATTACCATTTTTTTCCTGTGTTAGGGGATCAGAAAGCAAAAAACAACCAAAACCCTGTTCTTTCATCATCTCTACACAAGTAACTGTTAAAACCATGTTCAATGTAAGGCATTAAACTAGGAGATTATTCTGAGAAAATGAGAGAAAATACAATCAGAAAAAGTGTCTTTCTCCTAGGAAGAACTCCAATATTTGTAGTATGCAATAAAGCTTAAGACAGCTGCTCAATTAAGACACTTTTAGTAAAAAAGCAGCACATCTTGATGCAGGATGTTGGGGATTTTTTTTTGTTTTCTTCCTTGCATGAAGCAGGAAAATAAATATTTTGTTGTTTGTTAATAAGCATCTTGCAATCCAAAAGCAAAAAGCGTGTTCTAAAAGCCCACAGAAATGATTTCTCTATTCTCTTTTTAGTACCTGGCAGCAAATGAGTGACAAGCACTCTGGTTTCACAAGTCTATGAGCTCTACTGCTACACAGAAGTACAGCACCCACAGTAGGAACCTGTTTTTGTTGCAATCCAAAAAAGTTTGCTAAATAGTAATTCAGCTGGTTCCTACCAATTGTATCTCTCTCTGTTTTACCACTCTGATTTAAGGGCCTTAAGGCAGCACAGCCGAATGACTCTCCCTTTATCTGAGTGTTAGCGGGGGGCTTACACTGTCATCTGCATTACCAGCTGCAGACATGATCTTCACCCGCAGTCTGATAAAAGCTGTTTTCTCTGCTTGTGGCCTTTTCCAGTAGAAAAGACTCTGGGTTACCAGTGTTGTTAGGTATCACGTATAGGTTAGCAAGCAATTTCATGACAAATTGAATCCATTCTGTCTAACTCACCAATTAGCAGGGGTCATAGTTTCACCTCCCAGCTTTAAAAAGATGGATTCACATAACGTTTTAGCAGTTCATTTTGTAAGTTTTGGAGACGACCTGGTCTGTGAAAACCTATTTGTCCTCACCTCTGTTTAGGTGTGTTCCTTATTTCCATGTATGTGATTGAGTGAATAGGGTGTGTGATGGCTTATATGTTTTATTTTGCTTGAAAATAGTAGAAACAGAAAGTCCATTTTACTTGATAATTCCTACTTTTTTTTTTTAAGGAAAATTTTCTTCTGGTTTATTTGTTTTGTTATTAAAAGATGAACAATTTCTAGAGATTTAAAAATATCTATGTACAAATATATCATGTCTATATTCAACTAATTTAAGATCTAGAAGTAATTCATAAGAAGACAATGTAGGAACATAACGATATTAATGGAATTCTATACAGAAATGTTGGTTAGAAGGTACCTCTGGAGGTCTGTCACCCAGAATCCTACTTGAAGTGAAATGATTGTGACTACCAGCTCAGCTTTGGCTTTGTGTCGTTGTCTTGAAAACTTCCAGTGATGCATTAGGCACAGCTTGTCTCTGTCACCAGTGATGCACCACCCTCCTCATGAAGATGTCAGATGACAGATCCATTTAAATCAATATCTTGTCTCCAACAGAAGCCATTATCAGATGTCTAAGAAACAATAAAAGAACAGGTCAAGCATATTTCCTCAGAATACTCTTCCAGCCTCAGACAGCAAAAGCCTTAGCAAAGTGCTCTATAAATGTTTTTGATGGTTTTCTTTATTCCTTTCTTGGTTTGGAGGGGAAGAGGAATATTTTTTCCCCATCAATATTAAATATGATTATAAGCGTATTTCAAATGTTCACTTCATTTGATAAAGTCCCTGGCTTTCAGGCACTGTAAACAGAAGAGGAATAACTTTTTCAATAACATTTTAATGAAAAATATAATGTGATATAGACCTAATGCTTCTACAGAAATCAAGCAACTGAATAGTGCAGATTTATTTTTTTTTTCCTTGAAATTTTTTAGTAGCTAGAGATGGGAGAGAAAGGAAACATCCATTCTGTCATCCAAGACTTTCTTGCTTTCCATTCACTATCTGAAGTCATTCTGCTGAAAATTAATGTTCTTGCTTCCAGACTCCCTCATTGAATGTACCCTGCTTTGAGGCAAATCTCTTATCAGTCTTGTTTCCCACTTCCACTTTGGAAAAGTAAAGAATATTATTCAGAATTCCTTTCTTGCCCTGTCCAGTGTGGCCTAATCTGTAGTTCTATGCTTGACTCTTCCAAATGTGGGAGTTTAGCATTGACTCAAAATCAGTTCATTTACCAGTAATTGAAGATCTCACTTAAGTTCTCCAGAATACTTGGTCACATTGAATTAAACTGCCCACACTCAGCTCTTGGAATTTACACTACAATTCATTTATTCAATTGTTAAATTCAAGTGACTGGTGATTTAAGTATGTCACTCTACAAAGTTAAGTCACGGTGTTACGTGAAACTGATATGCCACAATTTTTCTAAATGTTCTAATACATAGAACAAGTTCCAAGAATTTTTCATTCTAAATTTCATTATTGGTAATTTCAGGGGCAGAAAAAACTGATGGCAGGACTTTCTATCTTCTTGTATTTTTTAATGAAAGAGCAACACTGGAAATTTTAAGTAGGCAATGTAGCAAGAGATTTAAAAACACATATTAATAGTCTCTTAATCTTTGCCAGGAGATCTGGGCTCATCAAAAGAGAATTGCTCAAACAACAACAAAAAAATAATGGAATACTACTAGTTGAAACAGGACTCTCTTTGCCTTTTTTAGTCAAAATTCCATATATGTGAAATGAGGTTTTAAAGTCTGTTCTTGTCCTCTGTCATTCTGACACCCACTGCCCTGCAGTTTTAACTAGACGAGCTAGCAGATGACATACCACTTACTGCCAGTTTCATCATCTTATGGTACAAAGGCCCTGTCAGTTGCTGGTGCCACTGGGAAATTGCTACCAGCTTGATGGAGATTATTTTTGTTTTACTTCTTTTTATGTCCCTGGTTCTATTCTCCCTATTTCCTCCTTTTCCTTAAGGGGATCATGGTGGAGAAATAGTTGGTGTGATAAATCGATCAGCAGGGTACCATAACAGCATTAAGCTATCCATCCATCAGGACTGCAGTGCATTTGAGCAAGTAGGTGCTGGTTGACTGATATCTCAGAACCGTTTCCAAGTGATGGAGAGGCTTTCACCTCTGAATTCCAGCCTCTGCCACATTAGAAATCTTTCTAACTCTAAATTGTTTCAGTATATATAGAAATAGTAAATAATAGGATAAAAGATTTGTTCTCTGGGGGACATTTCTATGAAGCACAACAAACTCCTTTTATATTGACTGTTAAAAAAGTGCCATCCATTTTTTATTGTAAAGAGGTCACTGAGGACTAAGAGTAACAGATGAAAAGGTCTCTTCTAGTAATACGTCAATCCAGTTTCTTTGGTTGTCGAGTGTAGAATGGATTAAAATTCTTGAGTACTGCAGGAGTTGTTTTATCGCCTCACTGCTCTGTATACTTTGTCTAATGACGTGCTGTCAAGAACAGATATTGAGTTGCAACTATAGTTATAATAATTGTATGAATATTAGAGGCAATGTGTCTAAAAATCTTCTAGGTGCACCACCGACCTTTATGTGGACATTGGACGTTGTTTGTGTTTCTTGAGAACAGCAATACCTGAGGAGGGGTTTATATATATATATCTTACACACCTGTGCTATCTTACTGATTTCACTGCTGCTCCCTGAACACTTAGAAGTGTGATTTTTTTGAATGCTAATTTTTTGAGGCGTCTGTGCTGTATTGAACACTACTCTTTAAAAAGGGTTGTCCTATTCCAGATGTTAGACTCCAGTTTGTATTGCAGATTTTTCAGGACTGTAGCCATAAGGAAACTGCTCTGTATAATAGGCTTGGTAGTGTAAAACTGAAAAAAAGATGATAAAGATTTTCTTCCTTAACAGAAGAAAAAAGGACTGATATCAAACTGAAATTCAAAAGGCATTGTATGATAAAGATGAGACTTCTCAGTGACAGACCAGAAAATGAATGAAAAGTCTTCCCCCTAGATAAAAGAAGTCTTGACAGTGCTGACCTGCAAAGTATCTCATACTTCCAACAAAGGAGGTGAATACACGCTTATTCTGAGCTTATCAGAACAAATTCTACCAGAAATGGTCCTACTGCACATGCTGCCTGAGAAATTCAATGATTCAAAGCATACTAATAAGAATAGGCAACTGATGATCCAAAGAAGTTGTGCCTGGTGACTTTGCCCTGGATGATGAGGGCACACTTTCTAACAAGGGCAAATGGGTTCCAAAAAGCATCGTTAGCCTCCCCCCTAACCTTCCACCTAAGAATTATATAATTCAGTGATATAACTACTACTGGCTGCTGCAGAACCTACTTTAATGATTTGTTAGATATTTAGGCAAGTATACTTTGCCTGTTTTGAGTCTTAATGTAGCTTGCCTGTTATAACTTCATACCTCTTGCCTCTTCTAGGTAGGACTGTGCACATCAAAACAGAGTAATTCTTTTGTTAGTGGAAAATTTCATGTTGAAAACTGTGGTAGGATTCTTTGGTGGTTTTTGTTAGATTTTTTGTTTGGTGGTTGGTTGTTTTTTGTTGGTTTTTTTTGTTGTCATTGAGAAACCCATCTGCAGTATACGGCTCACAGAGGAAGAGGCCAATCGATTTTGTGGCCAAATTAAATTTGTCATAAAGTGTTTTACACCTACTGAGGATATAGCTCTGATTGTGCCCACTTTCTTGGTAAAAATGCAAAATGATATTTTGTAGGCAAATGAGATTAAAATAATTAATTGAAGATTTTTTTTTGCCAGAGAACAATAAATGGTCAGGGTACAGCAAATCTCTTGTATCACAAATGAGCCAACTTGTAGTATGAGGTGTTATTTTAGTAAGAGATTAATCTGAAGTATATGTGAGGCAAAAGAGAAAATGCATGTACATTTTAATGAAGTCTATTTTCCTAAGGAAAAATCTTGCCATAATGATCTAAGATGTAAAAGCCCTAATCAAAATTAAATGTTTTCTTTTTTCTCCTACCCTAAGATAATATTCAGTGTTAGATGACATTGCATCTTTGTTTTAACACTGCAAAATATCCTGTAATGACATCAAAGGGTCTATCTGTGCTGTAATTTGGTATCACAAATAAGCCTATATTCATAAGTATGTTTAGGACTAATATTCATTCATTTGTAAAGGGGTTTATTTCAAGCAAACAATGTATCCACTAGAACAAAATGAAGAAAAGCTTAAGACTTACTGTACAGCTGAAGTCTAATTCATTAGCAGAAACTCACAAGCATGTTATTAGTGAATACAAAAGAGAAGGAAAATTGGAAAAGGCTATAGGATAAATCAAAATCTGTTAATCAGATTGTATGGCTGTGTTCTGGTTTATTTTGTGTGAGGCACACGTTTAATCCTCTTGAAAATGAGGCTGTCTATTTCCAACTTCTTCAGTTTAAGATGAGCCAAGTTTATTTCTGGTGCAAAATTTTGTGTCTCATGGGATTTACCTTGTGAGCATAAAGGGGAAATTAATCTAACGATAACTACAACGCTGCATGTTTAATTGAGATAATGCTAAAAAACATTAAAAATGACACAAAAAGCCAAGGCACTGGACACTAGAGAAAGGCCAGTAACTTGGAAAAACTGAGTATGAAATATCTTAGCAGAATGCTGAATGTGTCCTAGTTTGAGGTAAAACAGAACCAATTCTCTGTTCAGTGATTTTACTCTTCAGTTAAACTTCTTCTAACTAACTGAACTCTCTGAAATTAGCAGTATATTTTTAAGACAGTAGTCTGCTCCCAGACTGAAAAGGCGTGATTGTTTATAATTTATGCCAAGGAATGGTATGTGGAGAGGCTTTTGCTTATACTTATTACTATAATAACCAAGGTCAGCCAACTTTGTTATTTGCCCCGTTGGAGGGTTGGAAGCGGAAAAGCGTAGAGGGGTCACACCTGCGGGGAGGAGCAGACAGGACAGGTGACCCAAAACTGACCAACAAAGGTATTCCATCCCATCTGCCTCATGCTCAGTATAAAAGCTGAGGGATCAAAGGGTCAGGCCTCGTTCTTCAATGGCTGGTGTCCCAGGAGGGCTCTGTTTGTTTGTCTGCCTTTAATCCCGATCCACATGTTCCTGAATCCAGAGCTGGAATCCAGTTCCCATCCGTCACTGAGTCCAGTCTGGGACTTTCCTAGTGCCTGGTGGTGACTTGATCATCATTTTGGGACCTTGATACTGGTTTTGTATATATTGTATATATTTCTTTTTTTTAATTTTATTTTATTATTAATATTTCATTAAAGTAGTTCAGCATCTATTGTTCATTCCAGTGGCCAGTCCGGCCCAAACCATGATAGACTGTCAAAAAAACCCCAAGAAATTATGTCAGCTTAATTTGCACCTACCTTGTTAACATACGAGCTAAAATTCAGGCTCCCAATAAAGTTCCTTTGCATCACTGTGTTAGCATAAAAATGTCCTGAAGGATGACTCTTTGCCAAAAGAAATCTGATATCAGTATGGAGATTTCAAGAATTGGTGGGAATTCTGTACTGGGTACAGACCAGCAGAACTCAAAGCCATGTTTTCAGTCATGTAAATCCACTCTAAGGTCAGGAAACATCAGCTCTGAAATACCAAGAAGTCATGAAATTCTTCCTTATACCACTAGTGCTAATTGCAGTCTTGCAGAACCAAATTCAGTTCTGTGTTTCCTCTCAGATTTGGTCAAGAAGTACAGTCACAATGATGTGACTGAAAAGAAGGTTGTCCTGTTCATAATTGTAACAAAAGATGAATTGTAAATGTCTGTGTGTTTTCTGAGGAGTAACGAGGGTGATTAAAGATTTCATGAACCGACTGGGTTCCATGCACAGCTTAAATTAATATCTGTAATGAAAAAGAGATAAATTTATTGGCTGAACACCACATTGAAATGGTAGCAAAATAAATTAACATTAAGCTACTAATTGTTGTAACACAAAAGGGACATCATTCCCCAAACAAAGCTTAAAGAAAGAAAGAAAATAAAAACAAACAAAATAAAAAAAAAGGAGTTTTATGAAAACTGTTTTAGTACAGACTGCTTCCAATATGCTGATTTTTATTAACAGCATTCCCAGGTGCTTTCTTAATGCTCGTCATTGCTAGTGGTTCTTTCTGCGCCCACTCTTCAGAGCTCTGAAATATTAGCTAGTACTTCAGATGGGCATTAACATTACCAGCTTTATCAAGCATGACATCTCCTTGGAGTCTCTAATATTCCTTACAGATGGTGTGTCTCAACATGAACCACTTTGTCAAACATGACACTTGCTCACAAGGTTGCTGAGGTGGATTAGAGACTCTCTGTCCTGTATGTGGGGTCTGCTACACTCATATTGCTCAAACCCTGCTAACCAGTTTTCCATATTCACAAGAGTTACTATTCTTGATCTTTCTAATTGGATAACTCTCTGCTCCATTTGCTGATCTGCTTTTCAATGCCACCAGAAGATTTCAGTAATGATTTTAAAACATGAAACCTCCCACTTGCAATGAGTGTCTGCTTCAAAAGACTGTTTCTGGTCTGGTTTTTAAATCTAAATTGTAACTGAGCAGGCTTGCGCAAATTTTCAGCTATGGTGACAGCATCCTATGGTCTTACCATGCCTTTTCTCTGCTTTAAAGAGGAAAACCTGCCATTGGGATATTTTTCAGAGTCCTTGTGGTTACACAACAGTCATAAAGCTTGAATGTTGGTTTCCTGTCTCTGAAAAAGAAACCTAATCATAGTCACCAAACCTATTCTGTCTTCCTCGGCATATAACCATAGCTCAGAAATATCCCTTTTACAGCTCTCAAGTTATCTTTTACAGATTTGAGAGGTGTTAAAACCCCATGTTTTTACTAATCAAAAGTCTGGGTTTTTTCTCTTTTCTCAACTTTACATATCACTGTAGTGCAGTGCAGGACAAATTCCTGTGGACCCTTTTGTTCTCCAGTAAGCTTATCTACAAAATGGGAGGCTACCAGAAATTATTTTCACTGTTTGATCTTTCTGTTGTTTGCAGTTCAAAAAGTTTATAACAGCTTTTGAGAGAGTTTGTATATATAGGGCATACTAGTCCAGTGGATCCCCATCTAAAATTCTTATATTAGTAATATGTGACAATACAGGTAGTTTCACTGAAATGGGAAAAAAAATAACCTGAGTAATGGCTTCTGCTAACTACGGGACAAGTGATGAAATTCTCCTAGGACTGGACAATTTCTTGTACCTTAAATAAGTGTAATGCCTGTGTTTTGAGCTTGCGAGTTCTTACACTTGATTTTGTTATTGCTTAGGAGAGTAGGTGTCTATGCAGCACTTTAAAAGCAGCAAGAAGTGCCTTGTAAAGATTTATGCTTCAGTGAAGTCAGACATACCAAGGTTAAAAACCTCATTCTTATCTCACCGTTCTGACATTGCAACATCATTACTGAGTTCAGTTGGATGTTTTCTAGTTACAGATGTAACTAAGCTTAGAAAAATATTGTTTCAGAATTCGTTTCTTGATTTAAGACTATGAATTTTTAGAGATAGTGTGAGATCATGTGAAACTTGGGTCAGCCTGACTTCCAGTCTTGTGTTAAAATTTTTGATAACAGTCTTGAAAAGTTAGAATGTCTATAGAGTAAAACTTGTCACAACCCTTGACAGTTCAGTTGCAGGTACATCTAGTGACCTTAAACCTCAAAAGTAAAGTCAGATCCTGAGGATGACTAAATACAATACATATTGGTAGGAGAAAACCTGCAACAGTGATTTTATTCTTTGATTTATTTCCAGAATAGCCACAATATATGTTTCCACCTATCATCCATTAGATTCATATCCTTTTTCTGGATTGCTGATGGAAGAATCACGTGAAACTATAGAAAATTTTACTGAGGGAAACATCTCTTGCTGCTCACTTACGCATAAATCCTATTATTTGCCAAGAGGTGGTCAAGGTTTTCTTTGGGGTTTTTCTGTTCTTGTTCTGAGCAGGTCCGTATCTGCTCTTGCTCATTTTTCTAGGACTACAAAGCTAATTCTTTTTCTCAGCCTTTATCCACTCTCATAGACATGTACCATGTTTTTTAGTCTTCTGGACCTCACTCCTTCTCTGTGAGTTCCAGAGAACTGCTACTGGCTCTGAGATAGCCTCATGAATGTAATCAGGGGTATACCTCCATTTTTAAATTAATTCCTTCTCGGCACTGATTAGTGGCCTCTTGGAGCCAACTGGGGTGTAAGCCTGCATCCATAAAGAACAATTTGCATCATCAGATCAATTTTCTTCTCTTCCTCCTCCCATCTGCTAAAAAAGCAATTCCCATGCTCAATTCCCACCTGTCCATAATACCTCACCATGCTAGAAAACTTTACAGAAAGGTCAATCATGTGCCAGGCAAGCATGCAGCCTCTTAGAACTTCCTGAGGCAACATGCTGCTTGCATTGAATTGTAGAAATCTGCTGCACTATTTCAGTTTCTACTCATGTTCATTTTGGGCAGCCTTTGTCCTGTCTGTAGACGTCCCTAATTTTCTGCAGTGGGTCCAGGCAAGTCATCTTCCATAAGAAGGATCGTATTAAATAGGGCGGAGAACTTGTTCGAAGTATTCTGTGGGTATTGATAAAACTGCTTCCAGGGATAATAACTGTTTAGTTTATATCTATGACCTGAAAAGGTGTCTCAGCTATTGACATGACCAGAGTACCAATGGTGAAGAAATGTTGAGACAGGGATACTGACATCCACCAGAAGGACTGGAAAATGATATGCAATATGCCTTTAATGAATACAGAATTTTTGGATGTCAAGGGCTGTCCTAGAGGCAGTCACTGGGGAGGACCTGCTGTTACCTCCCCTGCAACATGGCACGCCATCCTATGGGAAACAGTGGAGAGGAAAGAGGCTGCAATACACCTAGCTATGTCCTATCACTTGTCTGGCTTTTGTGCTTTTGATATAAACCATTTATAACTTTAAACCATTTTAAACTTCCAGTGGTGCTGCTGCTTGGCCACTGGCAAAATGTTCAGTATGGATGATAATTGGGAAGGAGCCATCTTTGGCTAGCAAACAGCTCTTCTGTGTCCCTCACCTACTTTTTGGTGGGACAAGAGGGAAATGTCTGTTCCAAGTTACGTTTCTCATTTATCAGGCTTGAAGAAGAGGACCGATGTCATGTCAAAGCTGTTAGTTACTGTTAGCAGAACAATGGACAGAGGCAAAGCAATGTGTGGGTGTTACTGACTGACAGCCAGAAGGTTGGAGTTTTGCAGAAATTTTGAAAGGTATAGTAAAGGCATAAGGTACGAAATCCTTTCAACTTTTAATGGAAAAGGTGGCCACTGTACTTTCCTAAGTCTACAGCTGTACACCATAAAGCAGTCCTCAAGGCAGTTACCAGGCTCAGAGGACAGTAAAAAGATTTTTGTCTCTCCTACTTAAATGCTCATTTTCTTGGTTATAAAACTACTTAGATGGGTATGAGCCTCTGTATTTCTTAAACAACATTAATGGTTGAGTAGCCATTTAAGATCAGGGTCACACTACCACAAATGGAATGAAAGGCAAGGTGTCACAGTGCACAAAGTAAAAATGGCTTTGGACACCCAGACTACTACCTGACAAAGAAAAGGCACTTAGCCAGTCATGTGTATTTTTACCAGGAAAGAATGGTAGGAAAAAAGAAATATCTGCGTTATTGGTTGCTTTTACCACAGAAGTCATTACTATTAGTGTTTTTCATCTGATGCTTACAGTGTGCGTTCACACCAACATCTGTGACTCTGTGTACTTCCAAGGCAAAGTAATTCCTGTGGGGTAGCAGCAAAACTTGCTGTCCAAGTGTGGCTTTCATCTTTTAGGTATCTATTTAAAGCTTTTGTGAGTCCTTATACAATGAGGTTTGGAGATCTTGTGGACTATGTATCTGTTCTTGGGCACAAAATACCACTAAGACCTGCCTTTGAAGGCTGGTATTTCTGGGAAATAGAGATGACCATCTGCATGACATATTCTTGCACCTAGTTTTATCCCAAATTTTGGAACTCGTGTGTGCTCATTGAACAGTGTATGTACACACATTTTCTCTGGGGAGATTTTGAGAAGTGAGCCAGACTGGCGTTCCTTATTACAAGAAAGCTGAAGCAAAATTACCTTGCTGCTGAGTCTTCAAGGCTGATAAACCCAAACACATAAATGTGACTTGGTCACATAAATGGTGACCATAAATGGTCCTCCAACCTTGTCACTTTATGTGCAGTTTATTACTTTACCCTTTAAAATACCAGCCACAGGCTGGCAACAAGCAACTTTCCCTCATTTTGGTGACAGAGGTTTTCTTTGTCAAATTGTTGTTCTGACTAACCTTGAGAAGTATTGTTCTTTCTGCTACAGCTGCTGGATTGCTTGTGTATTTTTCGAAGGTTCTCTTATTACTTTATCTTTTATATTTAGAGAAAGTTATGTCCGTGGAATGTGTGTAGTCCCTGTTGCTTCTTATCTGTCAGCTTCAAATATATTTTAAATCTTTTTCATTTCAGTCAGAAAGGCTCCCAGTCTCTAAATGACCATCCCCCGGGCTATGAGGGAAAAATTCAATCAGTCAGATATATCCATGAGCTGGCTTTCCAGCAACACCTCATTTACACTGAGACTCTAAACAGACTGTGCTTCCAGCCATACCTATTCAAACATGACCTTATTTGAAACCATATTCATCACCAATGTCCCCCTGAGGCTTCCCTGGTCACTGGTGTACAGTGGGGCATTTAGTTGTTTTGACTTCCTCCAGATGAATACCTCCAAACTTGTTATGGTTGAGACTATTCCCTGAAAAGTCAGGCATAGGTCTCAGGTTTTTTGGCTTAATTTCTAGGAAGGGTTTAAGATGTAGGTCAAGGAAAACACAACTTCCTAGGAGTTACTTAAGCATACTTAAGCCCAATTAGTCTTAGCTTAAAATGAGGGCAGACTTCTGGAAGTTTTTCTTGCATGGAAAATGTCAAGAAACTGAATGAAATAGGGTTACTGTGTCCCCCACAAGGCATAACACAGTAGGGTTTTCTGAGGGAAAAAAATTTTTTTCTGTGAGGTTTGTACTTGGTTCCCCGCTGTGAAGTTTTAGAAGCACTAATGTGCAATTAGAGACATTGGCAAATTGATCTCCAGTTTCATTTGAAACACCACCTGGTCTCACTTTTTTGTAGTTAGGGTGTGTTTCTCTGTGTTTTATTAGAAGATTAATTGATTGGCTGGGAGAAAAAAAGGGAGTTGTGAGAAAAAGAATCAAGGAGATTTCAATAATTTTGAAAGATTTTTTTAATGTCTTTGAACATCCCAGTAAAATTTCCTTCTGTGTGAAACTGCATGAATATCACTGTACTTTATATAAAAATAGAACTTTTTCTCATCATACTTTTTGTCACTAGGAACAAAGAAAAAGAAGTGGTATAAAAAGGGGTTCTAACTTCCTTTATCATCTCCTTTTTCCTCTTTTACCAACAAGAAAAATTCAACCATATGAAATGTGTTTGTGAGAGTTTTTTTAAGGCTAAAATTGCATTTTCTGTCAAAAAGTTGTGGTTTTAAAAATATCAGCAGCCCAGCTTTGGCATATGTTTCATCAGTTTTTAGACTTCATACAGTTGAAGAATCTGTTTTGTGCTGAAAATATGGACAATTTAATGCATTTTCTTCAAAGATTGTGTCATCATATGGAAGCTATTAAGAATATGGGTTATGATAATTACAATCTATTGATTACCTACTAACACTTCATAAACATATTTAATACTTTGCCATTAATACCAAAATTATGCTGAAACTCCTGTGAAAAATTCTGCTGATTGTTAATGATTTCTGTCCATGTCCAGCCTGCAATAGTTGTTACTGTTTAATACTAACAGAAGTCAATGGTTTGCAGTTCATAACTACTCATTTCCTTCAAGAATTCCTCCTGTCCTTTAGCCACCTGATAAACCTGCAGTCAATACATGTATCTTAGCATCAGACCGCATGGCATATTCGTCAGTTCCCAATACAATTTCAGAACACTTTGCTGCTCATGTGCGTACCAGAGGTAATCCACTCTTTCCAGCAATACTTTATCTCTTTCATGTTATCAAGACTAACCATGGGTATTTTATCAGTAATGGAATCAGACAGAACTCAGAACACAAAAAGAGCTTTTTGGTTTTTATTCTGACACTTGTAGTTGAATTTTGCAAAGGAATTGAGGAGTTCAGAGCCCACACCCTGTTAAGAATCTAGATTCTGAACCTCCTTTTGACACTCAGGAGATATTAATTATCAATTATTTGTGTTTTTAAAAATAATATTATTTTTTTTAATTCTCTATTGGTATCTTCAAAAATTCTCAGACAGTGGATAAAATAGAACCACTGACACACAGAACTAATAAACCAAAATGCTAAAACTTAGGCTTTCTACTGAATGACACTGTAAACTTAGTGGAATTTGACAGACTTCAGTAGAAATTGCATTAATGAAATATTTATAGAAGTGCAGACCTGATAAGCAACCGTACTTGTACTCATATGCATAAATCCTGACCTCTTTTTTTCCTTGTTTAAGACCTTTGAAAACAGGATAGCATTTTCTATCATCTTTCATCTTGTCAGATTATTGCAGAAAAAGATAGTAAACCTTAACAGTGGTTGAAAAAAGAGGCAGTTTTAATAAAAATGAATAAATAAATCCTATCAGTTGAAGAAAAACTTAACAGTTGATCACATTTGATTAACTCTAATAAGTAATTAGAAATAAAACAATTTTAACATTCTTACATGTCTATCCTTATTTATTTCTTGTGCAACTGCACTTGCCGTTTTTGATGTTATGTTGGAAAAGCAAAAAAACCCCAAAATCCTGATTATTTTTTTTTTAGTATACATATTATATCTATGTGTATATATATATTCAGGCATTTACTTGACAGTTCCACAGTTTCAAATATGCTGGTTCAAAATCCACTGAAATCTGGTAGCTGACTGTGACCTGAATTTATAGAGTAATGTATTTTTGTGAACTTATGCTGGATTATATTATCTAGACATTGACTTAGTCATGTGTTTCATGATGGTATCATGTGACTAGTGACAAAAAGCCTGATACGTGGTCCTCCTGGGAGGATAAGAAGAGGTGTTCATAAGAGGACAGAGATACTTAGTCATTTCAATCTGCACTGTGATGACCTGTGCAGTTAACTCATTGATAGTACTGCATTTTATGCAATTCTAGACGATAACAGAGAGACTGGGTGATTTGCTTTAATATGAAGCAGTTAAACACAATTAAAATGAAAAGCTTAAATTAAGCACTTATGTGGATCTGTTTTCATTCTACGTTGCTGGATGATATGCTTATTTTTCTTAAGAAAGAAAGATGAGTCACTGAAAACTGTTCTATGCTCAGAAGCAGTCAAACTTGTGGAAGAGGCTGGGCTTAAAATTTGTGCAGTATTACTAAACAAATAAAGCTGGTCAGTAGGAAGGGGTTGCTTTTGATATGTTTATGGCTTTAGAAAGAAGTAGGAAGCCTACTCGCCTGGAGGAAGTTCCCTCCTGCTTTCTGTTATTGGGTATCGTGCACCATCCTCTGAAATTATTATAGAAGACAGAGTGTAGAACTGGATGGACAAGTTCTATGAAAACCATGAATGTATAGGATGTCAAAGGTATCTTGATCTACGGAAAGAAAAGAATGATTTATTCAGGAATAATTTCCTATGATCTAATTCTTCTTTGATGTCTCCATAAGACACCAAACAACCATCAGCTTCCTTTGCTTAAAAATATATATATGCACGCAGTTGTGTTGCAAAATATTAATTCAAAACCCAGCAATAATATATGCAAATCCTGTACTAATATACATTTTTTTGTAAGGTACAGTTCATAAATAGAGGCTTATTTATTCCCTAGGAAATAAGTACTGTGGTAACTGGAACTGAGATGAAACAATTTGGTTACTTTCCAAGCTAGTTAAGAATTGCTGGTTTAATTTTTATTTTTTCTGTTTTTCCCTATTAAAGTGAAAAGACCAGCAACATACCCCTTTGTGCTTTCATTACCTCTGAAAGATCTTTTGTGGAATAAACAGGTCTTCACAGAGGCCTGGGTACCTGGACTTTTTGTATGGCAAAAAAGTCAGTGTAAATTTACAGATTTTCTTCATGTGTCAAAGTAGACTACTAACAATTAAAGCATTGAGAATGGCTTTGTTACTTTTGAGATACTTGGCCTACAAATGCACAAATGTAGCTGTTACTTCTAGCCAAGCGGGTCAGGGTGATAGGCCTGATTTTGAAATTCTTTATTAGTAAAACAGTCGTATCACTTTAAGAAGGCAATCAAGTTTATGATAATGGGTATTCATTAGGCTGAAGTTGCAGCTGTTGGCCTTTGGTAATATGTTAAATGAGTTTATATTAAGAAAATTGAAAAATTAAAAAAAAAAAGTTCTTTGAAACACAGGCATGGTTTAGCGATGTTTTGTACACAGCTTCAGCTCTGCTGGCCCTTTCAGGGTTTTTGCTCATGGAGTTTCCTTTATTTAGCAGCAAGAATAAGCACGAACACATTCCCGAAGTCAGCAGTTTTGTCTTCTTTCTTTCCTTTTCTCAGCTCACTCATCAAAAAGTAGGCACTTGCACCTAGCTTGGGGATGCCGAGTTCTGATGTCACCACTCTGAATTACCCCTTACAAGAGCATGTGTCTGTTTTCACTGATTATGCGCAGAGACGATAAGAAGAAATCTCCCACTTTGTATCAGATCTGAACTCCCAGTCCATCTCTGTGTTGCTGAGCGCCCATGGGTTGGTGTCTGGCATGGTTTAACCCTGGTAGGCCTCAGCCTCACACAGCTGCTCGCTCACTCTCCCCCCAGTGAGGTGGGAAAGAGCAAAAGGGAGAAAACTTGTGGCCTGAGAGAAAGACAGTTTAATAGGTAAAGCAAAAGCTGCGCTCACAAGTAAAGCAAAACAAGGAATACATTCATCACTTCCCATTGGAGGGCAGGTGTTTAAAGCCATCTCCAGGAAAGCAGGGCTCCATCACGCAAAACAGTTACTTAGGAAGACAAATGCCATAACTGCAAACGTCCTCCCTTCCTCCTTCTTCTCCACTGGTTTTACTGCTGAGGATGGTGTCATATGGTATGGGACATCCCTGGGTTCAGCTGGGGTCGGCTGTCCCAGCTGTGTCCCCTCCCAGCTTCTTGTGCCCCCCCAGCCTGCTCGCTGGTGGGGCGGTGCGAGGAGCAGAAAAGGCCCTGATTCTGTGTAAGCGTTGCTCAGCAATAACGAAAACATTGGTGGGTTACCAACACCCTTTTCATCACAAATCCGAAACATAGCCCCATACTAGTTATCATGAAGAAAATTAACTCTATACCATCCAAAACAAGTACTGTATCTTAGTTTAATTTAAATGTCAAGAGCAGAAAGGATAAGCAGAAAGGCTCTTACTGTATTTAACTGCTGCAACTGTAAGCAGTGTCTTCTATACATGATACATTGTATAGGGCCTCAGAAAGGTGCTGTCTGGGGTCAACGAGAGGGCATATACCTATGCCTGCAAACGGCAAAGATGCTTTTTGCTGGGGAAAAGTAGTACTTCATTGTGCTAATCTTGAGTGTGTTGTGGTGTTTGTGCCAGAATGTCTTCCTGCTGAATTCGCTGCCCAAGTTGGAGCTGAGAGAATGATTTTTATGGTTTTTTAATCTTGAATTAAATGCAATGCTGCGGACTCTAAGTTTGTATAAAATAGCAGTTTCATCCAAGCCAACTTCAATTTACCCCAAATATGGATTTTGCCCATCATTTATTTTGATTTCTTGTTTTCTGCTAACAGCATGGAAAACTGTTTTCCTTTCTTCTCAATTCTTAAGGAACATGTCACAGTCTGCATTGCAGTCCTCAAAACAAATGTACTGCCTTTAGCTTAAGGGCAAACCCAACCTTGAAAAAAATCCTTTTGTTTTTTTCTTTTTCTTATAATTAAGTGTCCTGTAATATTATCTCATCTCTTTAGCTGTTCAGAAAGCTTTTCCTGCAGCTAAAGTTGTTTTCAATTTTTATCCTAAAGTTGTAGTTCAGATGTAAAATGGAAATGAAAATGAAAACGAAAATGAAACACATTTTTGCCTGTGATCTTTACTATATTTACTTGACTTAGATGTAACAAATTCTTTTTTTTCCCCGTTATATCAATAAGCTTACGTGGTGGTGTTGGCACATTGAGGGGGGAAAAAAAGAAAACAAGCAAAAAGGAAGGTTAAATTCTGAAGTTCTTAGTCAAATCTTTCTTTACAGCAAATATTAAGCTCACTGGGACTTGGTTTAAATGAATTACATTTAGTTAATTCATTGAGAGTATATATTTAAAATAACCCTTTTGTCCCATCTCTTTATTCTGGCTTGCATCCCAAAATTTCGAGATTACTTCTTTTTTATGCGGCACCTACCAGAGTAAGACCATAAAAATATCCATACCAAAAGTTTACCTAATTCTGCAGCCTATTTCTAACAATTACCAGTTGCTGTGTAGAGAAAAACTTAGCAATGTAGTAACCATGTAATGCTGCCATTACTGAAGCTTGTAGTAACTGAAGTAGTACAAACAACAAGAAAGAAAGAATCCTTCTTCCCTTTTTTGGAACCAGTATCCATTGGCTCAGTGTTTTGTTTGGGATTTTTTTTGTCCTGTGTAGGACCAAGGTCTTAATTTAGAGCATTAGCAGACTGGAAGATGGTAGAGAAAGTGTGGCATATGCTCCAAGTGCTTACAGTGTCTTAAGCTGTATTTGGTAGGAATTAGGTCATTTCATTCCCACATACAAATTCCATATAGATCAATCCTAGGCTATGAGTTAGACTCCCTGCTGAGCCACTTCATAGCTCTTGATTAGTTATGGATATTACAGTAATTGAGTCTGTTAATACCTACCTTTCCAGAGAGGTGTTAGCTAAACCTGTTCATTAAAATAATGACCACAGAAGAAAAGAGAGAGAGAGAGAGAATGTAAAGATATGCACAGTATTTCAACATCTTGGAATTATAATTCCTTCTAACATTGTGTTCAGAATCCCTTCAAGAATACTACAGCAGCTGCTACTTAATAATTACCTTGCACTTTTAATTGGGTTCAGAAAATATATCTTCATGGTAAATGAAAGAACAGAATCAAGTATTTTTGTGCAACACTACATATTTTTATTAGCCATATTCAGTCAAGCAACAACTATACTTGGAAAACATTAATGTTCAGATGCCAATTGACAAAAGCACAGGGACTCATTAAATCAGAAATATTGTGACAAACTGTAGAATCTTGTGGTTTTGCTCTAGGGAGCTAATCCAGCAAAGCATTTAAGAAACTGCTTAATTTTAAGCATAGAAGGACTCCCCAGAGAAGGTATAAAGCAGATGCTAGAGTGTTTTCTTGGCTGGAGAACACAGTTGGTCAAAATTTGTTCTTGTGTGTATTTTTTTGTTTTGCTTTGGTTTATAGGAAGATGGCAAGACTAAATCAAGTCCTTTAGAAGTTCATTATGCATGCTAAGTATTCATAGTGTAATATAAAACATTATCATGCATAATATAAATATGAGTATTTCAGTATTACCTAGAGATCTAATAAAAAAATTACTCTGCTATGTATGGTGCTCACATAAAGAAAACTACATCACCAGTCTCTGAACACTTTAAAATATACGGCCTTATTCTGTAGTTCTGGGAAGTTGGTAAATCCATTTGATGGGGTTGCATGGACTTTTTTCTGCCTGGAGCCCTCTGATTTCAGGGAAACTGTGTGATGCAGAAGCTGTCAATACTGTGCAATACAGGAATATGTCCATGAATAAGGTGAGGGACATCAGTTCATGTGACAGAGGTCCCAAACCTTAAAGCTACAGACTAGCCTCAAGAATTCAATAGCTATGCCATATGAGATACAGATTGAAACATTACAAGCATTTCTATTCAAATACATGTTCAGAGCTTCTGTTTCCCTCCGTAATCCTACTGTATTTGTCGGCCTATGCAATCTCCAAGTTGTTAGAAAGATCAGTTAGTGAAAATGAGCAAAGTTTTATTATATTTGGAGTTGATAATTATGCTTTTTGAAGGAAAACAGCTGATTTTCCAAACCTGTGCTCACTATGCCCCAAATGTTTCTCCTTAACCATAAATCTTGTACTAGCATCTGTAGCCAGTTTTCCCTGTGAACATGTCAAAAATTTGAAACTTTACCCTGAAAGGTAATTAGGTTTAGATTGGGGCCTTTCCTACCCTCTTTTGGTTATCCTTTTTCTCCCTGACTGCAGAGGTAAGAAGGTTTTAAACTAAAATTGCCGGAGAAGGGGAACCTTAATCCATCCCACTCCTACCAGTTTGATGCCAGTGCCAGCAATGCCCTATTTAAATTCCTCTATGCAAAAGCATGTAGTATGGGGAACAAATGAGGAGTTAAAGACATGCACACCTGCAGGGTTATGATCTTATTGGCATCATGGAGACATTGTGGAATGGCTCCTATGACTGGAGTGTTGCAATGGAAGGATACAGGCTCTTGAGGAAGGACAAGCAGGGGAGACAAGGAGCAGGTGTCACCTTCTATGTCAAGGACCAACTGGAGTGCATGGAGCTCTGCCTGGGGATGGATGAGGAGCCAACTCAGAGCTTATGGGTCAGGAATAAAGACAGGGCAGGGACAGGTGACATTACAGTGTGAGTCTGCTACACGCCACCCGAAAGACCAAGCGGACGAAGCCCTCTACAGACAGATAGGAGCAGCCTCATGTTCACAAGCCCTGGTCCTCATGGGGGACTTCAATCACCCTGATATCTGTTGGAGGGACAATGCAGCAGGGCATAAGCAATCCAGGAGGTTCCTGGAACATGTTGATGATAACTGCCTTCTCCAAGTGATAGAGGAGCCAATGAGGAGAGGTGTTATGCTGGAGGCTGTTGTCATCAACAAGGAGGGGCTGGTGGTGAATGTGAAGCTCAAGGGCAGCCTTGGTTGCAGTGACCATGAAATGGTGGAGTTCAAGTTCCTCAGGGCAGCGAGGAGAGTGCACAGTGTGGCAGAGAGAAACAGACTTCACTGTAAGGTTCAAATTTACAATTTATTTGGACTTCACTCACAGGTCCAATACATCGCAATTGCAGGTTTTATGGATACAATGGAGTAATGCACTACTGCAATTTAAAAAGCAATTCACAGGATACAACATACAAGTGATTTTTGAAAAGTACTAACACAAACCACAAGCGCACTAGATATTAATGCCTTAGAAGAGTGCACTAAACATGATCTTAAAGCACGTCAAATACCAGACGTATGTTTCTTAATCACTTGCCCTCTCTCTCAGATAAAGCCTTTTAATCCCTTGTTACCTTCTACAGTGTCCTGGACAAGGGGGGAAGAGTCTCCTACAGGCCAGCTGGATCATTG
This sequence comes from Burhinus oedicnemus, assembly GCA_008921705.1. Lineage (NCBI taxonomy): Eukaryota > Metazoa > Chordata > Aves > Charadriiformes > Burhinidae > Burhinus > Burhinus oedicnemus. The sequence continues at coordinate 1,315,195 of VFFE01007070.1, read as the reverse complement.
GAAAAAGACACCCCATTTTTCTACCCAAACATTATGGCTTTTATTTCTTCATTTGATGGGTGGGCAAGATTATGCCTGAGGCAATTATACTATCTGGAACATTTATCTCTAGTGGTGTGATGGCCCCTTAGTCTGTATTGCTAATTTTGTGATGTCTAGTACAAGAAGTTACTGAATGGTGGTGGAATGAGACTCAGGTCATTTTGTTTATTGAGAGATTATTCAAGGCTCCATTGGGGTTTAGATTCTTCTTATGATGCAGTGTTCAGGCAACTCCGGGCTGAGCTGTTTCCCCAGCTCCCCACTCCACCCACCCCCTTCATCTCTGCATAGATAAGGATCTGTCAAGGCTGGTGGAAGCTGAGTTGAATTACAACTCCCTGCCTTTCATCTTTGTGCTCCGAAACCTGTTTAACCAGGTGATCCCATACACACAGCAACCTCACTACCCTGGACTTCAGGAGAGCAGACTTTGGCCTCTTTGGGGATCTGGCTGGGAGGGTGCTATGGGGTAAAGCCTTGGAGGGAAAAGTGGTCCAAAAAAGCTGGTTAATATTCAACAATCACCTCCTCCAACTCAGGAATGCTGCATCCCATAGAAGAGGAAGTCAGGCAAAAACACCAAGAGGCCTGCATGGATGAACAAGGAGCTCTTGGACACATTCAAACAGAAAAAGGAAGCCTACAGAGGATGGAAAGGACAGGTAGCCTGGGATGAATAGAGAGAAATTGTCCGAGCAGTCAGGGATCAGGTTAAGAAAGCTAAAGCCCTGGTAGAATTAAATCTGGCCATAGACGTCAAGTGTAACAAGAAAATCTTCTATAGGTACGTCAGTGATAAAAAAAGGCTAGGGAAAATGTAGGCCCTCTCTGGAAGGAAACAGGAGACCTGATTACATGGGATATGGAGAAAGCTGAGGTATTCAATGACTTTTTTGCCTCAGTCTTCATGGGTAAGTGCTCTAGCCACACCACACCGCCCAAGTCACAGAAGGCAAAGGCAAAGGAGGAGGGGTAATGACTTTAAACTGAAAGAGGGCAGATTTAGATTAGATATTAGGAAGAAATTTTTTGCCATGAGGGTGGTGAGACGCTGGTACAGGCTGCCCAGAGAAGCTGTGGATGCCCCATCCCTGGAGGTGTTCTAGGCCAGGTTGGATGGGGCTTTGAGCAACCTGGTCTAGTGGAAGGTGTCCCTGCCCATGGCAGGGGGCTTGGAACTAGATGATCTTTAAGGTCCTTTCCAACCTAAACCATTTTATGATTTTATAAAGAGCTGAGAACCTCCTTTCACAAACTCTCATTTTTCCTCTTGTTCAAAGGCCTTTGTCTCAACTATGTTTGCATCACCACATCAAAATAAGTCTTGGAAACGTCTTCTTTTGTCCCACAATTTTGTTCAAATAAGAGGATGACACAGTGGCAATATTTGGCATCTAACCATATTTGAAGAGAGAAAAGTAATAATCCATCTAGCTATGTGTTGAATGTTCTTCATGTGTTGTTTTCAATGAATATTGATCTATCTTTCATTGATCAATAAGAAATCATAGTGAAGCTGTTCAAAACAGCTGCAGAAAAAATTAAAGGTTTTTAAAGCAAGTTGATTGATTGCACTTTGATGCTGTGCTCTTGTGACAGAAACCCTCTCAGCCAACATTCAAGGAATTGAATTTGGAGAACTAAAATAGGCAGTTATCATACCTGAACTAGAGAATCACCATCTATATAGTGCAGTGCAAAGCCAAGCAGGGATCCCAGCTTGTCCAGACCTAGTTTGCAGATATTCATAGGGAATTATTATGCTCAAGTACATCTTTGAAGTGGTATAGTTTTTCAGTGAAGTATTTGCATGATGAGAGTTTATGATACTTACATTTCCAGAGATGACTAGTTGGAGTCATTGCTAATGTTTCTTCTCATATTCTCAAGGTTCTGTACCTGAGATCTGTAACTCTTCCTGCCCTCAGTAAATTGTAATGAAGAGGCAATTGCGGGAGTCTGTAGCTAGATGATTACCTAGCAGGAGAAGTTGTGTGATAACCCCAACCACAAGTCTGAGTCTGTTCAGGATGAATCAGGGCTGTCGTCAAATTTCACTGTACTTTAAGTGGTTTCTGCTTTCCAGAGCTCCTGCGGAGTATTAGTACAGCCCTCAAATGACTATAATTTGCAACTGTGGTTGGCAAAGGAATGTGGATATTTCTGTGACGTGTTAAAGTTAGTACAGATTTTTATCCTGTTTTTTTTCTCCCTCAAGTACAGGAAAAGAAATACTTAATATGCCAGAGTTTCTAGACTGTAGATCATTAGACCTTTTCTCTTGTTGACAGATTCCAATGGCTTGTTCTATGCAAAGAGACTGGGTATTCTTGTTCTTTTAAACAAAGCATTGTATGAAGTGCTTCTCATTTTCTCTCTGCCATTTGCCCTCCAGAATTTCTGGGAATACACGTAAGCACCTAACACTTTGTAAGACTGAAGACTGCTGGTTTATGACCTTTTGCCTCCTTGTGAAGCAAATCAATCAACAGGGAATTCAGAAATGCATGCCATCCTTGAGCCTCAACAAATCTAGAGGCCTTCCTGCAGGTGGTCAACAGTGTCCATTCCCACTTAATTTCAGCTTGAATAATTTTCTATCAAATGAAACAGAGAATGTCTCTGCATGAAGCAGTCTATCAAAACTCCGTAGTTACTGCAGTGAAGGAGATCAGCTCAGTTTGCATTCTCTCAAACTGTTTTTGACACAACACAAACAAAGCACCCAAACAAATTCTGGGATTTCTCGGCAGTTACAGCTCACATCTTGTAATGTCACTTCTATTCTGCCCCAGCTTCTGATTTTGTTTTAAGGGTGATTGTGGGGTTGGGATAGGTGGGCTGCCTGGAGGAAGAGTTATTCAGAGCAAATCTCTAGCATACACAAAATCATAGAATCATAGAATAGTTGGGGTTGGAAGGGGTGTTTAAAGGTCATCGAGTCCAACCCCACTGCAATGAACAGGGACATCTCCAACTAGATCAGGTTGCTCAGAGCCACATCCAACCTGATCTTGGATATTTCCAGGGATGGGGCATCTACCACCTCTCTGGGCAACCAGTTGCAGTGTTTCACCACTCTCATTGGAAAAAATTTTTTCCTTATATCTAGTCTGAATCTACTCTCTTTTAGTTTAATACCATTACCCCTTGTCCTATTGCAACAGGCCCTGCTAAAAGGTCTGTCCCCATCTTTCTTACAAGTCCCCTTTAAGTACTGAAAGGCCACAATAAGGTCTCCCCGGAGCCTTCTCTTCTCCAGGTTGTATAACCCCAACTCTCTTGGCCTTTCCTCATAAGAGAAATGTTCCATCTCTGTGGTCATTTTTGTGCCCCTCCTCTGGACCCGCTCCAACAGGTCCATGTCTTTCCTGTGCTGAGGCCTCCAGACCTGGATGCAGTACTCCAAGTGGGTCTCACCAAAGCAGAGTACAGGGGCAGAATCACCTCCCTTGGCCTGCTGGCCACGCTTCTTCTGATGCAGCCCAGAATATGGTTGGCTTTCTGGGCTGTGAGCACACATTGTCAGCTCATGTCCAGTTTTTCATCCAACAGTACCCCCAAGTCCTTCTCCACAGGGCTTCTCTCAATTCCTTCATCCCCCACCTGTACTGATACCAGGGGTTGCCCTGACGCAGGTGCAGAACCCTGCACTTGGCCTTGTTGAACCTCATGGGGCTGACATGGACCCATTCCTCCAGCCTGTCCAGGTCCCTCTGAATGGCGTCCCATCCCTCAGGTGTGTCAACTGCATGACTGAGCTTGCTGTCATCTGCAAACTTGCTGAGGGTACACTCAATCCCATTATCCATATCATGGATGAAGATATTGAACAGTATTGGTCCCAATACAGACTCCTGAGGGACACCGCTCTTCACTGATCTCCATCTGGACATTGAGCCATTGACCACTAGCCTCTGGATGAAAGCATCCAACCAATTCCTCACCCATCAAACAGTCCATCCATCAAATTGATATCTCTCCAATTTAGAGAGAAGCATGTTGTGGGGGACCATGTCAAAGGCCTTACAGAACTCTAGATAGATGACATGCATAGTTCTTCCCTTGTCCACTGATGTTGTCACCACGTTATAGAAGGCCACTATTTTGGTCAGGCAGGATTTGCCCTTGGTGAAGCCGTGCTGGCTGTTGAGTCACCTCCCTGTCCTCCATGTGCCTTAGCATAGCTTCTAGGAGGATCTTTTCCATGGTCTCCCCAGGCACAGAGGGAAGGTTGACGGGTTGTTAGTCCCCAGGGTCTTCTTTTCAACCCTTTTTAAAAATGGGTGCAATGTTTCCCTTTTTCCAGTCCCCAGGGACTTCACCTGACTGCCATGACTTTTCAAATATCATGGAGAGTGGCTTGGCAACTACATCAGCCAATTGTCTCAGGACTCTGGGATGTAGGTTGTAGTCTAGGATATCAGCATGTCTAGGGAAACAAAACAGTCACCCTCCTATTCTTTGCATGTCAGGGCAAAGGAAAGACTAGTACTATTGCTTTCATTTCTCCAAGCAGATGGTGTGATGGGTGGGGAGGTGTGAGTATCCTTTCAGAAGCAGTGTGAAAAGTCATGCTTTCCAGTAATCCACCTATTAAAATGTGGGAGGTTTTCTCTTTCACTTGTTTGGCACCTGACTTTTTTACCCATACATCTCCTACAAACAGAAATACTGTCACAAGCACTTCTCTTCTTAAGGTGTATATTCATCTTGTTCCTTGTTCAATTCTGAGAGTTCAGAGTTTTATCTGGCATGATAAAACCTACATATTTTCAATCATATAATGGTGATTTTTCTACAATGTACTTTCTTTCCCTTTTTTTCCTTCCAGTGAGGTTGAGTATTTAACATATCATAATATGGCTACGGATGCTTTGAAAAAAAAATCAGCTACATCACAGTGATATGGAGTTGTTTGCGGTATTTTTCCAGGATTTCTTGAGCTGTTCTTCTGTTAGAGAATATAGATTGTAGGAAAGCTTCAGCCAATTACTTAGGCAAAAGTAGTTTGCACCTAAAACTGTTAGACTGCAGAAGCCCAATTATTCTGTCGCTAGTTTCAAAATGAAGGAGCTGTTGAAAACTACCATGCTGAGATAAGCAGAAAGTCTGGCTTTGGATTTCAAACCCACCCCCAATGAAAAAAACCTTACGAGTATCAGAGGTGTTCTGGAACTGTTAACAGCATTAAATAGTCAGGACTTGGTTTCTGTTGTATGGAATATATAGAGGTTGTTCAGCAGTACGTACAGAAAAAATTAATCTACTTCATGGAAGAGATAATTTCACACCTTTTAAGCATCAAATTTTGAATGATTTCAGGTTAATACTGAAAATAGACATTTTTGATTCTGCACATTTTTCAGTCATTACCAAAGATGGTATAAGGTTGCAGAATTCTCAGATGTGTGTGCACAAACACACATGTATGCATGCACTCTCTTGTCCAGCAAGCTGAAATATTCAACTTGCTTCACGGTTTTAGTTATTCACTGTAGGCTGTGTAGTGTAGTCTAGAATGAAGAAATTGGATCACTAGATCTATTGATCATACAGTGAAACACAGGCTTTTATACTTCATGTGTATAATCCCCTGGGTTCTTTTTTCACTCAGATACTGCGATGAAGAATAACCTACAAATCAGATGGCAACTTTTCAACCTCCTGGGTGTTGCTGCTTCAAGAGAGATATTAACTCCTGTGAAATTGCTTCAAATAGGCAAATAGTATCAAGTAGGACACTTTATTAACACTAATAGACTCCTTTTAGTAGTTCTGCAAAAACATTCACTCTAAGGAGCTGTACCTGCCCAAGTCACATTGCTAAAGGAGGTCATAAGAAACCATGCTGTTACAATCCTGAGGTGCTTTCCCAGTTTATATTAGGCCTTTCTTAGCTTATTTTAAGACTAAACTATGGTATTTTCTTAAGATGTTGAAAGTGTTTCTTAGATGTCTTTTAAAAGAGTATGTAAAATTTTTTCCGCTTCAAGTTCATTCTGCTAATTCAATTAAATCTCTCTTCAGGGCTCTATGCTTTTCCAGCATTTCCAAAACAGCTTCAGTATCATGAACTATGACTATTTACTAGACATAAAAATTGTCATTACATGTTGAACTTCAGCACTATTTAGAAAGACTCTTAAATTAACAATGTTAGATGGAAAGAGATGAGGCATTTTTGGCAGGATCTAGTAGATGGCTTTTTTTTAGTTTTTAAGAAAAGAAATGCAAAGGAGAGGTTTATCTTGGTAAGGATCCTGTAAGACAAAAGTGCTGAGATGTTCCCATTCAAGTTAAAATGTTAGGACTTAGATTCATAAGATAAACTGGTTTGCACATTCAGTTGTTGGAACTGCAAGCAAATTAATTGGAAGAAATGATCATTCAACTTACATTAGTGTTCCTTATGCAACAGAGGCGTGATCGTCTCTTTTGTACAAGAGGATAAAATTATGGGTTCCACAGACTGCTGCTCAGTTATCCATAAACTTTATTTATCAAATAAACATATAACATATTTTTATGATATCCAGATACTCATGATGTGTAAGTAGGAAGACAGGCTTTACTGAGTAATCACTGAACAGAGAAGAAGTTGTGAAGTGTTTACAAGCCATGGACTTTGGGTAAGCCACTTCACTAATTTCCCCTATCACAAAGTTAAGCATTGTGATCATGTCCATTAAAATAGCATAAACAAAAAGCAGCACTTTAAGGAGTATCGGCCTTGCTTAAATACTAAGTCCCCTGCAAATGTAGTCAGATGTTTGAAAGTATATTTCCGCTTTTTGTCTTTTTACCTCTCTAACTCTATATAGGTCCCTCTTAATTTGTCTCTCAAAAAAAAAAAAGAATTATTAGCAGTGATATAACTAAGGAATGTCACAGTTATTCCCCCTGGAACTGCTACTCATTCTGCTTCTTGTTCTGGTCTTCAAACTACAGACACTTGTTATGTACAATTCAAGCCATTTGGTTTAGTTCCTTGTGATACATAGGTCATATATGACTATTTTGTTCCCCCCTACCTGACCAGATTAGTATCAGGTTAATGATATGATCAGACACAAAGTTTTTGAATCCTAAAATAAGTCAATACCATAGAAGCAAACAGAAATTATGTCAGTGTCAGAAGCTTCAGAAATTATTTTACCCATGGACATTTCTCAAAGAAGCATTTTAATCAAAAATTGCTAGACTTAAAGTAAGGGTTACAGGATGAAACTGTGTGTTAGGAAAGAGGCCAAACCGTGTAATGCACTTGTTCTTTGTGGCTTTGGAAATGATTTTACACTGAACTTTTTTTCTTACTACTCATACTAGATAGTGTATAAACTACATATATCATTTTTCCAGATGGGAAATAAAAATAATACTGTCATAGTGAGCCTCGTGACACAAATTTTTGAGCATTTGTTCCAAGGAGGGAGCAGGACATGGCTGGTTCTCTGTAGGTCCTGCAGTAGGAAGGGTAGAAGATTGCTGGAGAGCTAGGTTCCCTGCTTATGCTGCAAGGATGAGAGAAAAAAGAAGTTGATCTTTTGTTTTTGGAATTGTACTGTGAAACTTGCCTGTTGGCTGAGGTAACCCAATCAATGATTAATAACAACCCATGTTTGAAAACCACATATAAGTAGAATCATCAAGCAGTCTTAGAAAGAAGTAATGAAACCCGACTCAAAGAATCATACTTCAAATGAATTTATGTCTCTGAACATGCTTTCCAGTTGCCATATCAGGACAGCATTTCTGACACTTCAGTAAAAGAAATCTGTGAGAGTGACTGATAAGGAAGTCACAAAACTAATCTTTAAATATCTTGCATCTTACATTTTATACTGGAAGCAAAGATAAACACCGTAAGGACCTTCCCCAAGAATTTTGTCATTTGTCCACAAGCATGAACTCTCCAGAATGTAAAGTCTATTTGGTGACTAAAAACAACTAGAAAAGTGCAAAGTTTTGAAACAGATGGAGTGATTTAGCTCCCAAAGGAATCTATGCAAGGAGTTTTGTAATTATATCTATTTTAAAGTAAATTATTTTACAAATTACATGTATTCAGATTACAAGGTCTAAAAAACTTGCAGTCTTGAACCATTCATAGTCTAAAGCTAATGTAGTTTCAAAGTTGAAAGGAAAAGTATTTTGGTCATCATCAAGCTTATGTATTTTAATAACCTGAGGGTAGCAATTAAAACCCATTCAGATATCTTAACTTCCTTTAAGAAAATTAATGCCAGCTCTTTTCTACAGAGGGAAGGACCATGCTGCCAACAAACAGTGAGGGTTGGGAGATAAGGGGGATACTTGGGCTGACAGGGCAAGGGCCCTCACCAGTCAGGGCCTGGTCCCACCACCCCCCAGTGAAGGAACAGTATAAGCTGGGGAGGTGGTGGCGGTGGTGGTGGTGGTGGTGCAGGTGGTGCAGGTGCAGTGCAGTGCAGTGCAGTGCAGTGCATCCAGGAGCGGTCTTGAGCCCAGGGCATCAAGCTCCAATGTGGGGCTAGGTCAAGGCAGGACTGGAAGTAAGCCTACATGTCAGGGTCAGGATCAGACCCAATGAGGGTGACCAGGGTCAGACAAAACCCTAGGATGGCTGGGCAGGTCCATGGTGACAGGGCTGGGTTGAGGTCAGTAATCCAAGAGAAGACCCTTTTGTTGGACAATACAAATCTAGAACTTCTGTGTGTTGTGGAAAGCATTCTCCCCCCTTCCCATCACCCTTCCTGATTCAGAGAAAGCCCATTTCCTTTTTCTGTCAGTGAATGAAATTTAACTCAAGGGGGTAAGCTGAAGTGGAGATCTGAACCCCCTGTGGTCAGACTTTGTTGTAGTCTTTGTTTGCTACAGTGGATACAGGGATGGAGACAATGCTGTGCTACTAACTACTTTATCCAATGGAGAGGTGCATTTGCTATGCAAGAGTCTTCTGGACTTTCTTCACCCTCTCATCACTTTGACCATTTGACTTATTAATATTCTCAGAGCATATAATGTGTGTATCAAAGAAGGGATATAGATTGGGTATATGTTTTAGTCCATAAGCTGTAACATGAGTTGTTACTAATGACAATTTGCAGTTGATGGATTATGAATATCACTGCTAGGATGGATTTAAACTGGCTGCAACTGTTGAAGGAACACTGGAATTTTCCTTCCTGCAAATATCGGTATTTTGCTAGGAAACACCCTGCTTTCTAGCTGGTCACGCATGGGACAGACTGGGAGTTGGCAGTCGTTCTCCTGGATAGTCACTGATGTGCAGAAAACATTTAGCAGGTGTGAGGAGAAAGAGCCTCATGACAGGCTCTGCTATTCATATTTTTCTTTCCCTTCTTTTGAAAATGAAACTTCAACCTAATGTGTATACTGGTGATTTGGTAAAAAAAAATAGCATCTATTGTTTTCCTGAGGATAATCTTTTCCAGGCAGTCCTGTCTTTGCAGACTTTTAGTTGCCTTTATGCTCCAGAAAATAGGTGTTTTTAGACAAGTGAGACTCGTGTCATAATAGGATGTATCTTATTTTCAAAAGCAACAAGCTGTCGTCTCAACTGTATAACAGGCTGTGACAAGTCTTTAGGTTTGGCTTTATAAGCAGGGAAATGTCAAAATTTACAGTTTACAGGGCAGTACTGGAAAGTCAAACTTCCTTCCTTTGCTTTAGTAGTGCTGAATTCACCAGCATTTAGCACACCTTAGTTCTGGGCAAGGCTCAGCTTGCTTCCCTCCTTCTGTCATCTCAGGCCACTGAAATAATTTGCATTTTGAGGCTACAGTAAACTTCCCATAACTGCCATAATTACTTGTGGCTGCTGCCATCCAAACTCTGTGAATTTACTTTTTGAGCATTTGTAATATGAAACATACAGACTTATTCGTATTTCCATCCTAATTTTCACCCAGCCAAAACACCAGACCTTAATTCAACCAAATTTTTCTGTATGCTCAAGACCTGTGTTTGCATTTGCTTTTAGCATAAGTTCACTGACATTCAGCTCCTGTAGTCACAAGACTATAGCACTGCTGCCACCAGACGATATTGGAAATGAAGAATTTAAGGGTTAGGTAGCCTGGGAAGAAAGTGGAAATCACTGTAACTCCAGGGTTAGGCTTCCAGCTTTGAGTGGAAAGGCAAGTTAAGCTGTGATCTATTGATACATAATGTAAAGATATTCTGAATGTTCATACACAATTTGGACAAAAAATCATTTCAACCCTTGTGTTTGATGCATTCCAACAGCTTTACTTGTTCTGTGCTAAAAAACATCAATCGCCAAAATCGAAGCTTTATTTCTGAATATTCTCTCAATACGGTATCCAGTCCTGCTACTTGTGCGTGTGGAAGAGCAATGGAAAGGATCACTGAAAAGAATTCAAGGAAGGAGAGGGAAATTAGTCCAGAAAATATATTCAAGTTCTCAGAGAGACCGTTGAGGGGCAATTTTGATTAGATATTCAAACTATAGGAAGACATCTGATAGCAGAGGGTGAAGAAGGAATTTCAATCTTAATTGACAGGAATAACCAGACCCAGCAATGGAAAGTTAAAGTTATGCAAAGTCAACCTTGATACAAAAACCAGTTTTCTGGGAGTAAGTGTAAATTAAAAGTTCATTGGACAAAGTTTCAGACTTGCAATCATTTATGCCTTTAAATAAAGAAGAGATTTTTTTATATATTGTTCACGTCAGCTAATGAGGGAAATGTTTTGTCACCTATTTGAACACATTCTTCTGGTGAAGATAAGTACTGTCTTGTATGGACATGGTAATCCTCTCTGGCCTTAGAAAACATGAATGCATTTCATTTCCCCCTCCATGGGGCATGGCGATGGCTGGTGGGTTGGGAGGAGGCTCGGAGAAGCCTAGAATTGGCTGCTTTTACCTCAGCACAACTATAAACATTTGAAGATGGCTTTGGCTAACCTTTCTGCTTTCTCGCCCACAGAGGACAAGAAAATTCCGCCCCCCCCCCATTTTTCATAATAAAAAGGGCATTCTGCTACTACTGTTGATTTCTGATTTCCACATTCTCTGAAGCAAGGAGTGTGTGTCAGATAGGAATAGTTCTACGCTACTTACAACACTAATCTGTTCTGTGTGGATGGCACACAAATTTTAGTTATATTAAATTATCACAAGTCTTAGAAATTAAAGCTAAGGGGTTCAGTACTGAGACATCTAGGTAAAATGACCTCAGCTACTTTCTAAATGACTATGATGAAATAGACTTTTCTGGTCCTGGTGTGTGAAAAAATGAGCCTTTTCTTGTTTCAATCTGAAGGTGCACTTTGTTTAATTTGCATTTTAAAGGCATACTCGTTGATTATACCATGCTTTTGAAGCAGCATGGAAAATGGAGTAACAGTGAGCAACTGATTGGCAATGTGATATCATTCTGCCATTTGCACATCACTTAAAGGGTTCAGAGCTTCAAAATCACTTTAGGATGTGAGGTTTAAAAAATTGATTTTGTCATGTTTTAAACTAAAGAAGAGAAAAACACTTTTTAACAGGCATCTCCAGTGCACTCAGAGATGGGTTTATCTGTATTCTGTCTCATGACTTGCACACAATGGAGTTATGAAGAAGGATGAGGTGGGCAGGGGGAAGATAAGGAAAAATCCTTATAGCAATTAAGGTAGGGCAAGATGAGAGCTGGATTAGATTTTTGGTAACTTCAGAGAAAATAAAGGAATTCATGCTGCCTCCTTGAAACACTGGTGAAGAAACTGGAAAACCAAAAAAGCTGGGAAAAGTGATGGAAAAGGAGTAGTTTATATGAGAAAGTGTAGCCATGACTCTTTTTTTTTCCACAGATAAATGTGGCAAAATTATCAATTACAGTGTGTCAACATTGGAATAACTTAAAATCTTTATTTAAAGAAGCTTTAAGTAGCAAAAAAGAGATTATTTTCTTTTTATAAATAAAAGCTGATACCATGTGAGTAGTCATACTTAAAAGTAAATTATGGGATTATTCATTTCTCTCTTATAAGATAACCTATTTGGCCACAATTTTCATACTGTTTTACTGTGCTTCTCCTGAGACATTGTTTGAATTTAAGTAGTTCTCTGAGATTCCAACTAAAATGAGGTCTTCCTTGCCTTAAGTAAGAGACACTCCAGATCCAAAGAAATGATACTGAAAAAGCAGTAGGTCTTAAAAATACAAAAAAAAAAAAATCAAAATCTGGACAGATTTCTTCTGCTAAAATAAAAATGAAGAGGTTTTTAAAAAAAATTGCTTAGTAGATGAATAAAAAAAGACACATTGTTCCTTTTTGCACTTAAAATCATCCCATCTATCATCCTTCTCTTCCTATCACCTAGAGCCCCAAATCAACATAAAGGTCAGTTAACCACCTTAGCTCATTTAAAGATCCCCAGCCATATTTCCTGCAGATCAAGTCCTTCTAAAACCTCAAACATGCTAAGGCATCCTCTGAGAGACTTGAATATTCCATATTTTAACTGCTTTGCACATCCATTTTCACAAAGTCTGTAATAATATGAATAGTTCATGCTTATAAACAATCCTGTATTTTGTCTGAAGAAATAATTGAAAAAGTATAGACATTCTAGTCAGACACACACTGACTGAACCCGCAGGTCTCCATGTAGATCTTTATATCTCCTTTAGCTTGCACTTGTCCACTCAAGTTCTCTGTAAATTACTCAGATGAACAGTAACTCATCAATCCAAACAGAGGTAGAGGAGCGTAGGAATGTGCAGAAAGTACAGTTGTCCAGAATGTATGAATGTACAGGAAGCAGAGAAACATGCAAGAATTGATATTTCTGTGAGGATAAGGATTTTGTCTTTACTCAGTCCCCTTCCTTGAGACTTCACCATATTAGCAGACTCCCTTCTCCATCGGAAGTCATATCTGACAGTCTTCTCTACAATCTAAAAGACAACGGAAGCTATGTAAAAAGAAAAACAGCCTTCATGAAGCCTTGAAACTCTTTCTGACAGCTTCCTGCTGAATCACAACAGCTTGGATCATCTGGCTCCCCCTGAGGCCACGTCCAAAGAAGATTACAAGTCTAGCTTGTAATATTTGACAAAAGTATTGCTTTTCATGCAGGAAGTGTCTGAGCAGATTTCTGGGTCTGATGTATAGGATGAAGCGGATACAGACCAGCAGGGGTGTATGCTTTATTCCTGACAATTGCGGTCCTCTAGGTTGGTATGTCTCTTCAATACAACTCATTATCCACCTAGTGATAGAGACTGGAAGGTTTGTGTATAAAAGAATTGTGTAATGCCCCAAGGATTAATCTTTCAGGGTATAATGAAATCATGTGGCACAGTAGGAAAGTGGTACTCGGAAGCTGAGATCTCTTCGTTATGTGGTAAGGACTCAGTGTGGCAGGAAGTAGAAGAGATGAACTATGGCCACAGATATCCCATGATCATTAAAAATCCTCTGCTTTTCACCACAGGTAGGAAAATTAACCATAATATTCTGGCCAAATTCCAATTTCAATAGCTGCAATGAATTCTGTTTTAATTCTTTTTGCAGTATTAGATGATTCATTAGTCATTTTCACTCCTGTAGTAATGATGGAGAGACAGGTAATATTTTTATAACAGCAAAATTGTCCTACATTACCCTTCTTCTGTGCTTCGGTCCTTATCTTGTAAGGTGGGCTTTGCAGAGTCATTGCTAGGAAAGAGTGACCTCCTGTGACCTCTAATATGAGCTGGATAGGATCTAATGATCACATGTGGAAAATTCCTCCTTGCAAGGATAATGCCTCAGTCAAAACACATTTTTGTATGGCATTTAAACCTTAAGTGAAGATAATGCAATGAAATCCAGGATATTTGTCTTCTGTTAACCATTTCAGATCATTTTGTTGTGTCAAATATTGGGCTGGTTCCCTTTGATATAAATTGGGATATCTGTTGAAGTGGACGTTGAGTTATCACTGTGTGAGAAGTAGGCCTTGACTGTACATCCTTCATGCAGAGACGTAACAGAGTACCATCTAGTTAAATCAACGGAGGTGATCTGGGGACTCTTGGTCGAATCAGTATAACTTGATCCAGGCTATTATGTAACGTCTTATTGACAAAATTTTTCTATCTTTACGTGGTTAGATGTGTTTTAGGTTCCCAGTGCCACATGCAATGAGGAATTGTGTATATCTGACAAAATATGGCATGTTGCTTATGCTCTGGAAGATACATCTATTCTTCCCTCTCCTTTTGATGAGTTTTGCTGGAATTATCTCTTTGAGATATCATTCCCTGGAGCTGAGTTTCTGTTCATGTCATTTAGTCCAGTTCTGAAATTCACACACATGTTTCTTTCAGGGCCTATGAATCTGGCAATGTAAAGAGTGACAGATGAAAATATCCATATGTTCTTTTTCCTCCTGTTCTGAATATAATACAGCAATGCTATCCAAATGGAGAAAATCAATGCAGTAGAGGCCTAGTATCTGCTACTTCTTAAAAAGGTGTTCATATAACATCTTAATAATCTTTAAAGTTAATCTTAAAAGAAAAAAGATGTATATACTCTTCCAAGCCCCTGCTTACAAAAGGATGTCCACATCAGAGGCTGAATATTTTTCCCACTTCCCAAGCCCCTACTCTCTACCACTTATTGTCCCTAAATAATACATTATACCTCTTTAAAATCTCAAAGCTTTTCTCATTCTGACCTATTTTTATTACCACCCTTCATTTTCACAATAATATGTAATGAAAAATTCACTTTTAATTAAAAAAGAAACAAAAAGAGAAAAAAAAAAGCACTGTGATAGTGGAAGATTAGTTTTTCCCTTTTCATTTAATTGATAATCCTGAAGGTACTGAATTGAATCAATAGCAATTCAGTTACTTTACATTTTCTAGAGCTACTCTGAGTTACACCAGAAGACAATCCTGAATAATTTATAATACATGTATTTTAGCATCATAAACAAAGATACACTAAGCAGTATACTTAACAAGAAATATGAAAGAGGTTTTTGCAGATCCTACACTATAGCCTCTGCAGAATTGTTTCAAGAAACTAAAGTTCTGCGTTATGTGATTTTTTTTTGATCTATTTTATTTATGTGAGCCTGGCAATAAGTTAATAGGGGAGGGATTATTGTATTTTGTATAGCATAATGTAAACATACCAGTGAACAGCTGAAGTGAAAGGAAACATTCCACCCCTTTACTTCTTGCTCTGTCTCTACTGCAATATCAGCCATAATGATCAGTGATACATGCTGCTGCAGTCACAATTGGCTAAACTGATAGAAAGCACAGTTTTCCACAAATAATTGTGTGAAACACATTCAGCATCACCAAGAATATTATTTGTTGGCTTGCATTATCTTGTGTTTTATGATTATATTCGTTAATTTTTCTTGTACCTCTGTATTCTTCATGTGCTCCTCAAAAGTAATGGACTCAATTTTGTTATTTCTTACACTTATGTAAGTCATCTGATTTTCCACAGAATTTCTCCTTCATACCTGGGAAATACAATCCTGTACCTGGCCTTTTGGGTGTTTTTTTAAACAAATCTTGCTTTAGCTACAGTCAGGAATAGGATGATAAGTAACGTAAGCTATCCCATGAGTCCTGTTTCCCATCTGGTATTGCCTATAGCTTTGCATATTTTTGCAAGACTGTTCAAGTTGCAGGCTTTCCTTGCACTGCTGGGAAAGAAAGCATTTGTATGCCTTTAGGTAGAAGTCTGCTGGAATACACAGGGGCAGTTACTTGTGGCAGCAGAAGTACCTAGGACTGCTTCTGAGGGTCTGACTTTTCAGCGGCATTTGATGGTATTTGCTGATTTAATCAGCAAATATACGGGTTGAAAATTCCAGTTTAGTTTCTTTAGTCAGCAAATGGAAAGAACTGCATGCTTCCTCTTTGTTTATAAAACGTTCTGTTTTATGAATTGATCAGGGTTTTTTGCCTCCTGCCAATATGGGAAAAGCTTGTATATCATTGAGGTAAGGAACAGCAACCAACCGTTCTCATGGGTATAACAATTTCTTCTCCTTCTAGAATTCATCTGTCTCTTTTTGTCTTTTTTGGCAGCATGGTACAATCTCATTTCAGCTCCCTCTACAAAACAATTTACTGTTCCATTATTCTGTTACTTACAGCAGATATGTAACTCCATTCACATACAGCATGTGAGAGATTTCTAAATGATATTGTCATTGTCTGTTATTATTGGAACAATTTGGGGGATGTCAGAAAACTGTCAAATCTTATGGAATCAAACTGTTCCCAATAAATAAGGAACAGAACCTGCTTATGAATGATTAAATACAGTTCATCAGCAACACTAGCCAAGGAAAAGAAATAACGTCAGATCTCCTTGCTGTCTGAGCCATTCATGAATGCATGAAAAAGAGACTTATTTCCAGCAAGTAGGACAAAGACACTTCTGCCAATGGGAAAGTCCTCTACTGCCTCATGGCAACATAGTGCCCTACACACCAAATTGGACTGGGATTTGTGAAAAATATGTAGGCAATTGTAGACAAGCCAACCAAGTACGAAGGGGTACATATCAAGTCATTCTGGCACCCACCATATATCCAATTGCTTGACTTTCTTGAGACTCTCCTCCTTACCAGTCACAAACTTTTACAAAGTTTTTCTAGGTGGCAGCAGCTGATGGTATTGTCCTTCCTGCATTTGCTTCCAGTTTGTACTTCCTTCTAAGAAGTCATAGGAATGAGTGATTCTCAGGATTAATGTGTTCTCCTCTTATCCCATCTCTACAAAATTAACAAAGATATGTGTAGATGTGTGTATGTTTGCATGTGTGTATGTATGGAGCCACTGAGTGTGGGCAGGCCACACACACAAATTTTAGATATTAAATACAAATACGACAAAAAGAGACGTATTTATTGGCAGAACAAATTTTCATGTATTAACATTTGCATGCATTTGTTGAAAAGAACCACCTTTCACATAACTCTTCCTTTATTGATGCTTTCTTGGTATTTGGCTGGGAAAGGAAAACAAACAAAAAAACCCCTAAAAACACCACAACCAGTTTCTTGTGTTGAATGGCACTGGATTTGTCCTGAATAACTAAATGTGGCTTATACTTCCCTCCAAAACCTAGGTACATCATAGGACTAGAAAGGCAGTGCCTTGCTGGCCACTGGAACATACTACTTTCACTGTGACCTTCTTAGTCTAAGGAGAGGCTTTGTGACTGGCTACTCATTTGGAGGTTCCTTATCCCACCTAACACATAGAACTCAACATAGTTAGCTGAGTCAATTTAGGAGGCCAAGCTCACTGTATAAGTGTTAGAGAAAAAGAGAAAGTTGTTCAAAGCATACAACAAAGTTCCCACTTTGAGTCGTTCTCTGAACTGATGCTGTGACTGAGTCACTCCTAATTCGAGTGGCTTGTATTCAGTATGCTCAGTAGCTGATTTATTGAAAATGTGAGACAGTTTGTAAAAGTTTCTCCTATATATATTAGATACGAAGGTTTTAGTTATCCCTGGCATAATCTTATGTCAGCAAGGGCAAAAATTTTCCCAAATCCACTTTTAATGGAAAAGAAGACTCTTGTTCAGTGTAAATTGCTCTAGGCCTGTAAATTTTGTGAGTGACCTGATGGCAGGCTGGAACCTGAAATTATACTGATATCAGGGTGTTAGACATTTAAGTCCCTGTCTCTCAGATTTAAGCCCAAATTCTCATTGGAAGTTGAATAATTAATGATAATAATAATAAAAAGGAGTATTATGTATGTATGTAAGTCAAGGCCATTGAACCATACATGGATACTTTTATCCATTGGCCCGTTATGAATGTGCCTAACTTTTATGAAATTCATAGGAAGAGGACAAAAAACCAGAAGAGTTGTGTTTGTTTGAAAGCAAATATAAAAATAAACAACAAGAAGATCTGAAAAAAACCCCCCAGGTTGCAAAAGTTCTTCATAACTAGATACACACTGAAATTACAGTGAAGTGTCACATGAGTCATGTTGCAGGAAACACCTCACAGTCAGTCAGTGCACTTATTTTTATATTTATACACACTTGAAAATATGTCTCTAACATCCTTTGAATACACCAAGTTTTGTTGACTTCATCTTTTAACCAACTGATACCAAGTGTAGGCAGCAGTTATTATTTTAAATGCTACCAGACCATTTTCCTTTTATTTTAATAAGGAAATCCTAAACAAATAATGTCATAGTCAGATGTCAGTTGCCTGATCTCCAGAACCAACTTTTTGTATTTCTGTGTTTTCTCATTGACTTCCTCTCTGAACGCTATGGTTGTTAGTCTGTAACAAGAGAATTGTTTTCATTAAAAAATATAAGATCAGATTTGTTTGATTCATTTTCTGTTGCTGCCAGAGTGAAGCTCGCGGTATCCTGTACATCTCAATTTCCTTACTATATCAGATCTAAATTACATTCTTTTTATTACACTGAGCATTAAAATCCTGGTTGACAGCTATCATCCTGGATGGAAGACCAAGCCTGATCATCTGTATTGGTAGTGCACTCTTACCTCTTTCTTTCTATGCCTCAGGAACAACCTACTAGGACATTTGTTCTCAGTTTACAATAGTCAGAAAATTATGCCTGGTATGCTAACGTGGCTCATTATCTTCTCACTTACTGGCATCATGTAAACCTCTTCAAATCATAGAATCATAGAATGGTTTGGGTTGGAAGGGAACTTCAAGATCATCTAATTCCAACCCCCTTGCCATGGGCAGGGACACCTCCCACTAGACCAGGTTGCTCAAAGACCCATCCAACCTGGCCTTGGACACTTCCAGGGATGGGGCCTCCACAGCTTCCCTGGGCAACCTGTTCCAGTGTCTCACCACCCTCAGAGTGAAGAATTTCTTCCTACTACCTAATCTAAATCTATGCTCTTAGAGTTTAAAAATGTTACCCCTTGTCCTATCACAACACCCCTGATAAGGTGTCCCTCTCCACCTTTCATGTAGGCCTCCTTTAAGTACTGGAAGGCTGCTATAAGGTCTCCTTGGAGCCTTCTCTTCTCCAGGCTGAACAACCCCAACTCTCTCAGCCTGTCTTCACAGGAGAGGTGCTCCAGCCCTCTGATCATCTTCATGGCCCTCCTCTGGATTTGCTCCAACAATCCACGTCCTCCTTATGTTGGGGGCCCCAGAGCTGGATGCAGTACTGCAGGTGGGGTCTCACAAGAGCAGAGTAGAGGGGCAGAATCACATCTATTTACCTGCTGGTCACGCTTCTTCTGATGCAGCCCAGGGTATGGTTGGCTTTTTGGGCTGTGAGTGCACCTTGACAGCTCATGTTAACCTTCTTATCCACCAATACCTCCAAGTCCTTCTCCTCAGGGCTTCTCACAACCCATTCTCTGCCCAGCCTGTATTTGTGCCTGGGATTGCCACAACCCATGTGCAGGACTTGGCCTTGTTGAACTTCATGAGGTTTCCATGAGCCCACCTCTCAAGGCTGTAAAGGTCTCTCTGGATGGCATCCCTTCCCTCCAACATGTTGACCACTCCACACAGCTTGGTGGTGTTGGCAAATGTGCTGAAGGTGCACTCAATCCCACTGTCCATGTCACCGACAAAGATGCTAAACAGCAGTGGTCACAGTACTGACCCATGAAGAATGCCACTTGTCACTGGTCGTCACTTGGACATTGAGCCATTGACCACAACTCTCTGAGTGTGATCATCCAGCCAATTCCTTATGCACTGAGTGGTCCATCCATCAAATTCATGTCTCTCTAATTTAGGGACAAGGATGTCATGCCAGACAGTGTGAAATGCTTTGCACAAGTTCAGGTACATGATGTCACTTGCTCTTCCCTTGTCCACCAGTGCTTTAACCCTGCCGTAGAAGGCCACCAGATTTCTCAGGCATGACTTGCCCTTAGTGAAACCATCTTGGCTGTCACCAATCACCTCCTTATTCTCCATGTGCCTTAGCAGAGTTTCCAGGAGGATCTGCGCCATCAACTTGCCAGGCACAGATGTGAGACTGACTGACCTATAGTTCCTCAGGTCTTCCTCTTATCCCTTTTTTAAAATTGGGGGTTATCTTTCCCCTTTTCCAGTCAGCGGGAACATCACCAGACTACCACAGCTTCTCAAATATGAAGGACAGTGGCTTAGCAATTTCATGTGCCAGTTCCCTCAGGACCCACGGATGCGTCTCATCAGGTCCCATGGATTTGTTCCCCTTCAGGTGCCTCAGATGCTCTTGAACTGGATCTTCTCCTACAGTGGGTGGTTCTTCATTCTCCCAGTCCTTGCCTTGTTTGCCTTCTGCAACTTGGGTGGTGTGGCTAGAGCACCTGCTGGTGAAGATTGAAGCAAAAAAGTCATCAATTACTTCAGCCTTCTCCATATCCCATGTAATCAGGTCTCTCGTTTCCTTCTGGAGAGGGTCTACTTTTTCCCTAGCCTTTTTTTTTTTATCACTGACGTACCTATAGAAGATTTTCTTGTTGCCCTTGATGTCCCTAGCTAGATTTAACTCTATCAGGTCTTTCACTCTCCTAACCTGATCCCCGACTGCTCGGACAATTTCTGTCTATTCATCCCAGGCTACCTGTCCTTCTTTCCACCCTCTGTAGGCTTCCTTTTGCTGTTTGAATGTGTCCAGGAGCTCCTTGTTCATCCATGCAGGCCTCTTGGTGTTTTTGCCTGACTTCCTCTTCGATGGGATGCATTGCTTCTCAGCTTGGAGGAAGTGATCCTTGAATATTAGCTAGCTTTCTTGGGCCCTTCTTCTCTCCAAGGCATTATCCCAGGGCACCCTCCCAAGCAGATCCCCGAAGAGGCCAAAGTCTGCTCTCCTGAAGTGCAGGGTAGTGAGCTTACTGTGCGCCATCCTTGCTGTCCTAAAGATCTTGAACTCCACCATTTCATGGTCACTGCAACCAAGGCTGCCTTTGAGCTTCACATTTACCACCAGTCCCTCCTTGTTGGTGACAACAACCTCCAGCATAACACCTCTCCTCTGGCTTCTCTGTCACTTGGAGAAGGAAGTTATCATACACACGTTCCAGGAACCTCCTGGATTGCTTATGCCCTGCTGCATTGTCCCTCCAACAGATATCGAGGTGATTGAATTCCCCCATGCGGACCAGGGCTTGTGAACATGAGGCTGCTCCTATCTGTCTGTAGAGGGCCTCATCTGCTTGGTCTTCCTGGTAGGGTGGTGTGTAACAGACTTGCACTGTAACATCACCTGTCCCTGCCCTGCCTTTATTCCTGACCCACAAGCTCTGAGTTGGCTCCTCATCCATCCCCAGGCAGAGCTCCATGCACTCCAGTTGGTCCTTGACATAGAAGGTGACACCTGCTCCTTGTCTCCCCTGCTTGTCCTTCCTCAAGAGCCTGTATCCTTCCATTTCAACACTCCAGTCATAGGAGCCATTCCACGATGTCTCCATGATGCCAATAAGATCATAGATCATGTAGGTTATGCTGTTAGATTATGTTGTTCACCAGAAAATACAACAAGTCTTTATTTAGAATAGCATCAATTATTCTTGAAAAAACATTGACTTACAGCTGGAGGAGAGATATTTGAATATTCTGCAGTATTTGTTCATACCACAAAACACTACTATTCTTGGTCCTTTTTTTTGATAAGGTGGTGCTGTATATTTGCAGAACTAGTACTGAAAAGAGAAAATTGACTAGCTGCCACTTCTAAAACACCACCACCACCTTCAAGACACTATTAATTACTATTAAAAGTTTAAAAAATCTGTAGTTGTGTAATCCTAGAGTTTTAATATCAATGTTTGCAGGAATCAAACAATCACTAACTCTGCTTTAAGTTTTTAGATCATAGGAACTAATTTCTTATTAAAATGTATATAAGCCATGGATTCATCTTGTTATACTTATCTTGCTTTCAAGTGTTGGGTGTGTATTGTTATTCATAAGAAAAATCCCCCTTGACCTCGGGAGGTCTAAGCTTTCAGTTCAAGTTTGGAAACGGAGAGGAAAAGTTGCGTTGCAAAATATAAGATAGAATTTGTATGAGCTCTATGCTGTTCTCAAAGTTTGCTATATCTATAGACCAGTCAAAGTGGAAAGACTGCTTGTAACTTTCTTAACAATACTTCACTTAGCACATATTAGTATGCATTTGATTTAAAGAAATTGGATCTGAGGACAAGTACCTGAAACAAGATGCTTCAGAGAAAGTGCAGAAGCGTCTGTATACAAATACATAACTACGTTTTCTGTTGATACAAGGGTTTTCTATATTTGATAAAACTACAAAAAAATAACAAAACGATCCAGTTACCATCCAGTTTCTAGGAAAACATATGTATCAATTCTAGGCTCTGCTTGCAGTGTAATGTCGAAACTGGGAGCCATCAGAAGCACAGCATGATCTTCCATCTGCCTATCTCTTCCCCAGAGAGTGACTTTTCAGACTTACTGCTAAAATGGAACTGTGCAAACTTTGTAATGCAGGTAATATCTGCATCTGTATCTTCTCAGATCCTTGTGATTTCAGGTTGTCCACACAGTGTCTGACTTCACTGTTGTGTCATGTTTTGTGGGATGTAGCCATAGATATCCATCAAGTACAGGTCTGCTCTATTTTTGTAGAAGGGGAAAAATGGAGAATAAGAGATGCCCACCTTAAACAATAAGGGAGGATGTGTGGAAGTAGGGAAAAAAGAGTAGACAAAGGATGTTGATACAACTGTGAATCTGGCTTTGAAGAGAGTTAGAACATGGTAAGAAGATGCATGGGTGTCATACAATGAAAAAAAGTGATGGAAGAAGAAAGTGAATTGTTTGAAATATAGGGAATCTGCAGTTTGACTTGATGAGTTGCACATTTAAGCCTTCAGAAAAAAGCATTAAGCATCGAGCATTTTGCTTTCTTTAAAATTGATGTGCCTTGCTTCAACTTACTAGTCAGACTTATGAAACCTGCCAGCCCCTGGTCTAATGCAATAAGCAGTTATTTAACAAAAAAAGAACCGTTAATCAAAACCAAGGGGACAGGGTTTCCATGTTTGGGTAAGTAAAATTCTTCCATGTTCAAGGTTATCCAAGGAGGAAAGCAGGCCTGGTGTCAGGTCACCCTCGGACAAAGAAGGGAAGTTTGGGAAAATTACCCTGTTGTCTCACCTGGAGCTTGGGAAGGTGGGTCTCAGAAGGACTCTGGGCCTTAGTCCTTTCCCTGCAATGACTCTTGAAAGACACTTATTAAATTCAGAGGCCACTTCTGGATTAAATCTGAAAGTTTCTGAATTAAAAATGATTGCAGGTTATCAGCGGTATCCTGGGGAACTGTCACTAAATATACACACTGTTATTGTACTCCAACTTGATGCATTGCAGCCATTGTTAAGTTGCTGTGACAATATAATCTGAGGCAATCCCTTAAAGACATACCTTTAATGATAAATACACTGGAGGCCTAGTCCATTCCTAGGAATGGAATCTGAATTTCTCTGAATTTCTACGTCTTGGAAGGACACTTAAGCTTAAGCTTCTGGTGCTGCCTGATGCAAGCGATGCTCTGATAGCTATGAAGAAGAATGCTCTTCTTTTTTCCTTTTTCCTTTTGGGCTGTCAGTAATACGAGTCTTTCTTCACACCTTCTAGGGTTTGGTAAATTGCAGTTCTGGGCTCTTGCTGCTAATGAGTCACTATTCCACATTTGCACTTCCTTTTTATAGGTAAATAAATTATTAATACTAGCTAGATATGCAGGGCTCAAAATAAATTATGAAATCAAAACATGAATAAAAAAGTGTATCTATATATTTTTTCCTTGTCCCAATGTGCACGTGGAAAACCCACCCCAAGTTCCAACAATTCCATCAAGACTAGATATTGTAGATTATGTTCGTGATTACTGGATTTAGCAGGCATTGCTGGAGGGAAGAGGGAGTAAGGAGGTGTTTGGATTCTTTTAACTTAAGCCCTCCTTGGCTTTCTTTATGAGTATAACAATTAGTGAAAATTACCCTGTTAAGTTTGTGACTTAAAACCTAATTTTTACATCTCTAAAAACTTATCCCACAAATGGGCCATTAAATAGGCCTTCATGGGTTTTTTAGCCTTTCTTCAACTAAGCTGGTGACCCATCGGTGAAAGACGCTCTTTCTCATTACTGAAAAGACTGAGATAGTCAGTCTCAACCTATCCTGCTCCGGAGGGCTGAAAGCATGCAGCTGTACATCCAGTCCTTTCTTATTCTGTGATTTGGAATGTGTAGTAGTTAAGTCAGGAAAGGACGTCAGAAAATCACCTATTCCATCCCTCTGTCTCTGTGTGGGATAAATATTCATCATATGAACCAAGAAAAAGTAGCATGTGCAAGATAATCCTGAAGATTCTTGTTTGTAATGATGCTACAATTTGCTTCCAAGCTGGATAGATCCTTTATTTCCTGTTTGGTTTTTTTCTTTTTTTTTTTTTTTTCCTTTTTTTTTTTTTTTTTTTTTTTTCTTTAAGGCCTGAGGAGAAGGAGCTTTACAAGAGCTAAAGTTTCATAATTGCTTTAGTCACAGAGTCATACCTACCGGGCTTTTTCAGAATAGTTGTACTGTGGAGAGGACAGATTATAGCTCATGATTTTTTGATGGACTGGAGGAATCTATCACACAGGTAAACAAAAGTAAGAAACTTTCAGGGCCAGAGATCCCCACAGCTTTTGCTGCAAGAATTGGTTAAATTTCTCTTCTATCTAACACAATCTTAGAATCTGAAAAGAAATAAGCATCGTGGCTTGACATACCATATCACAACCTAAACAACTCATCTTTGCCAAGAAAAGATTAAATTTTCATAATATAGTAATTTGTGATTAACTGTGACATAGAGAAGATAGTAATAATGTCGATCAGTTCCAATTCAAGGCTAGGATTCTGCTGGATTTTAAAACAACTGTGCCAGGTATCAATGATGATAGCATAGCTTTTTAACATCAAAAAAAATTGTTAAAAAAGATGTTGTTTTCCACCAGTTGTCAACTACCTTGTAGTGAAATGCACAGCTATCTCAGAACATACACTCAAGCTTTCCATTTCAAACCTGGCAGTCAGTTTCTTTTGCCCTTGAAAATCTTGCTGGCACATATATCTGTTGATCTTGAGGCTTGCCTACATGTCACAGAAAATTTGTATTTGCACTGGAGTAGTTAATTTCTGGTTAGTTTTGAAAATGCATTGAGACAAAGAAAATTTAAGAAACCTTACTGAATTGTAGAATGACTCTATCAAGAGTTAATGTTGTTTAGTGAGTAGTAATTTAATCAGAATGTAATATTCTGCTTTAAAAATGTCTTTATAGGGGTTTAATTTGCATTAATACCTTTCTGCAGACAGAATATGTTTCTTCTAAACATATATATGGCTCATAGCACCCATGGTATCTAAGCACTGTACAATTCCTCTGTGATACGGTGAAGTGTTAACATTATAATTTTCAGACATGGTAACAAGGCACAGAGGATCCTACTTACAAAGATATTGGTGCACTCAGTGAGGACAATAGGGTGTCGTTATAACTCTTTCCAAGACAGTCTTTTCAGTCCATTTCAAATGTTTTTCCCACCCCCACTCACTCCTGACTCACATGCTTTTCCAGGAACCTGTCTTCACTCTCAGTATGATTATATGTAAATCTGACGCTGAGATTTCTCTACACTGTCCCTGTCAAATGCAAAACTGAGCTTGCTCTTAAAACCAAAATTGCCCACTGTTCAATGTGTAAAGGAGTAAAGTCTGTGTTCTGAGGCTATCTCAGCCCATGCTCTGGAGGTAACTGGAAGCCCAGGGACTTTTAGTGACATAATATGGATAATGGGTTTGTTCAAGCCATCTAAATGATCCAACAGGGAGATAGCTATATATACTATGGTTTTGTCCGGCACCAAATATCCTGACATCAGCTCTTTTAAGTCCTAATTTGGACATGTTGAGCTAGCTGGGGTCTATGTTAACCTTACCTATGGCATGTAAACCACAATTTTGGATATAAAGAACTAATTATTGACTTCTTCGTGACTACATCCAGTCTTCACATCATTGTACTCAAGTCATGCAAGAAGTATGCATTTCAGGGATTTTAACCTGCTGTAGCTTTTCCTGTCATCAGGCTAGGACTTTGTCCACTGAAATACCTCTCCACTTGAGAACCAGACTTCTCATCTACTAAATAATTGGTAATATTTAGGTATTATAGATATTTGTGAGTATTGAGGCAACAACAAAAGCTAAAAAAAAGCAATGTAAACACATAATCTCCAAATGCTTTTTTCCTTTTAACAACCCCCTTCTCAAAGCTGCTTGTAGTTCAGTGCACAAAACTATATTTACAGAAAAAGTCTATAATCACTAACCTAAAAATATGAACATGGAAGTTTTTTTATTTTTCCCGAAAACTGTGGATGTCGCAATTATGACAGATGAATTGATGTTGTTTACTCTCTTTACATGAAACTGATTATTGTGGGTCATCATTTTCTTTGGAAAAAAAAAAAGGCTGTTATTTGGCTTCAGGAACAAAAAACAAATCAGTTATGTAAAGGATTCACAACTAAAGAAGTACATAAACTTCACGGCATTGGAAGGTAGAGCTTATTGGGTTTCTATTTGTTGCCTCTTTCAAAATAGTTTTTCCACATCAGGGAACATCAGGTTCTGCTTTTATTTTGAGGACTTGGCTGTTCCACCTCCCCATCTCGAAGGCAGGAAGCTGAACTGTCCGTTCGCAGCCCAGTTGACAACACAGGCCATCAGATAGAAATATAAAAGGTAAAATATAATTAACAGGAGATGGTTTAGCAAAATTCATTTCAGACAAGTCTAAGCTGTGACATTTAAAACTGGTAGACATTAAGATAAAATCAACTGCATGTATTAGCTATAGAATTAGTCATTAACATTTAAATGTAGCCAGGAGGCGGCAATGAGAAGATTTCCTGCTGGCAAGAGCCACAGGACATACATAAACCTCAAGAGTGAAAGCTGTTAATTGACAGGGAAGTTAGGCAGACTAAGGGGACTGGGAGGTGAAAATCATTCCTAGCTGGTGTTCACATGCAGACCTACCAGACAGTTCTTTGCAGTAATGTAAGATCTGCTTTACCTGTATGGCTAAGCTTTTGCATAGACTGTTGCATACTGCCATTTCGGATGTTGGCGTCACCTAGGTGATGCGCAGGTGGGGAATGCTTCCTTTAGAAATTACACAGGGAAACAAAAAGGAATACATATGTGCCTTTACATTCTGTGCTTTCATCTCCTTGTTTTTTCTTGTCCAGTCATCATTTGGGCATATCCTCCTCATTTACCTCCTTGTACTACTGCTATTACAAAAGGGTCACTTCAGCTTCCACCTTCCTACTCTACAAGCATCCTAATAGCTGCAAAAAGACTGCAGAACATTTTATGACATGAAGCATTCACTTTTATACAAATTATTTAATTTAAGAAAAAAATGAGCCACTAAATCCTCTTGGCTTGATAATATAGCTGTGTTTCTAGGCTGACAATTTACATCCCTTTGGTGTATCAAGGCTTGTATACATTAAAAAGGTGCGTTAAGATCTTCAAAGAAGAAACACTATAATAGCAAGTAACACATGGTTGAGACCATGTACCTAACACAGTAAGGGGTCTACTTTTGGCAAACTTTTCTGAAGCATGAAACACACATTAATTTTATTTTCTGTCAAGATGTGTTTGTCCAGATTAGAAACTAGTGTCTGGGGCTTATTCTGATTTCAGTTAATTCAGAATTTAATTAGTTCATTAAGTTTTTAGACAGGACGATAATACAACCATGAAATTAGACTGACATGCAATTTTCTGATGATAAATTTATCACAGAATCTGAAGTAAAAAATTATTTTCTATGGCTTGCTAAAGCTGATGTGTACAATGGTTGAATCATACTAAGAGAACAGAGCAATTGGAATAGGTGAAATGTAAATGAAGTGCTTCATTTAAAACACCTTGTTAATATTTACTTTGTAGATCTATAGAGAAAAATGACACATATCTGAAATAGCATTTCATTTTTACCTGATAGATCTTAACACATCCATCAGTGAATTCTCTCTCTTTTTTTTTTCTTATCACACCTTCCATACCTATTAATTTTGAGGTTTGCTAGATTAAGGCAGTGTGAACATGCATTTGATAACTGGTTATCAAAGTTAATATTGAAGCAGAGTAAGCTGGTTTGCAGATGTGCTTTTATGAATGACATATAATTGTAGAATGGTAAACAGAGTTAACTGAGCCCCTGGGCAAAATCTGTCTCTGCTGGGAATGAAAAAGTGTCACCACTTGGTAATACTGAAACTTATTAGTTTGGTCTTGAAAAGCATAAGCGACCATTCTTCAAATTGTCTCAACTTCCTAGAATTAGGAGGTGGAGGATTTTGTCTTTTTTTAACTTGAGACCCCAGGAGATATCTCTCTCTAAACTACCACACTTTCATATACATACATATATATATATATACACACACACACATACTGGATTTTGATTATTTTCCCTCACAACATAGAAGACTATTTATTGGTTAAAGGTCCCAGAATATGAAGCAAAATTTGATTTGATTAGATCTTTCTTCAGTGATTTTAATTGTAACTGGGTTGGGGTAGCTGGATATGTCTTTCTGTTTCCCTCCCTACTCACTCTCAAATCCAGTGCACAGCAGAAACAAAAACCTGAAACATCTGCTGTTGTTATTCTTTTTTTTTGTCTTGTGACAAGAATTTTTATATATTCCTTTTATATTCCTGAGTTGGAGCTAATAGGGCCCATTTGTTCTGCCTGCCAAGTGAGTCAGCAATATAACTCTGCATTTCTAAGTAAGGTCATAAAGAAAAAAACCCACTGTGAGTCTTGAATATTTTGTGAAGCACTGGCTAATACAGATGATTTTTGACTGCTTTAAAATATTTTTGATGCAATCAACATAAATTGTTGGCATTTATTTGAGCTATGTTTATAGAACACTTTTTCACAATGTTTGTCCAATTTAGCGGCTTAGCATTTATTGCTTATTTTTTCAAACCAGCAAGGGATGTACAAAGAGGTCAAGTGACTTGCCTGAGGTGAGAAGGAAAAAGTATGGGGCAGCTGGGAGTAAATCTCAAGTCTCCTTACTCCTATTTCTGTATTTTTCCCTGAAGACCATTGTTGTGTGTATGAAATAGGTTGGAAAAAATAAGTCAGTTTTCCTGATAGTCTTATTTCTTGAGGTATGTGTAGTAAACCCCCAGTCTGTTAAAGTTACAGCAGATAATATAAGGAAACTGTAATTAAATGAAAAATATATACAGAAAGTTAGACTAATTATGGTTTTGTTCTCTGGAAATGGCTGAGCGGAGGAAAAGAATGCAAGATGTACATAAGCTTTTTTTTTTTTATGAAAAGGAGGCAGGTTTATTAGTTTAGAGAGCAGCATAAGATAAACACTATGCAAAACTAATTCTTTATGAACCACTTTTTCAGCATGCTTATAGCCATCTTCCAAGATGGTTTATAAAAAAGCTAAAGTCTAATTATTCGGTGCTGTTATAAGGATCTCTTGTGCTTAAGTGGGCTCCCACTGCAGAAATGACAACAAAAATACTCTAGAAAATGGATGCGTAGGCACTTCAGCTGAGATAGGTGGCCAGGTCTCAGGTCTCAACTGATGCAAATTATCACACTTCTGAGGACATCAATGGAGTTAGACTCATTTACAGTACCTGGTTGTTTGGCACATGGTATACACTCTGTGGACTATACAGAAAATGCCCCTTCTCATAAAATATACTGGACATACAAAGATCTAGATCTTAAACAATAAATCAGCTCTTGGACCAGTAGGAAATGGATCATTGTGTATTTGTCAGTCTGGACTCCAGTTTTAATCATCTGCTTTACAGTACATCATTTCTGTTATCCCGACAAGGCCCACTTGTCATCTTCTTTTGACATTGTTCAGAAGTTGGCGTGGTAGTTTAGAGATGCTAAGAGCAGCAAGCTCTTCAGAGTGACAGAAGAGGTCATATATGGATTGCACTGGTTTTCAGATACAAATGACTGCAGTGAATAAATGCCATCTTGATAAAATGATGGGATCTGTGTGTGTCATTCCTGTGAGTAAAATCCATATTCAGAAAAATGTAAATTAAAGCTGTGTCTGTTCTAAATATGCCAAACAGTTTAGAAAATTCTCTTCTGGGTTTTGACCTCATTTAAGACTCGCCTGTTGATGTTGGTAACCTCTCACATCCTTATGGGGTAGTTAACTGAGTCATCTAGAAACAGAGCTATACATCTTCAGATTCTCAAAAAATCTGCTCATCACCAAAATACTTGGTGGCTATACCTAACAAAAACAATATCTCTATATTAACTTTTTATAGGCATTATAACATTGGATAGGATGATTGATTGTGGCAGTAATTTAAAAAGTTTTACGGCTTATGCTGGCACTCTGCAGTCCCATCACAATGATAGTCCTGTTGTTTTAGGTAGAGAGGAAGACATTAACTAAACAGTTGAGACAAATAATTTCCTTCTTTCTGTTGCCTTTTACCAGCCAGCTGGCCTTACCCTACAAAATAGAAAGCAAGCAAAAAAAACTTAGTTGTAGTACTGTATTTTCTTCCTTAGTCTGTTTCTGAAGATAAATGAATAAAGTCTCCGTCCTGCGCTACATCACATTGCAGATACTGTCAAGCTTGAGCTGTGTCAGTCAACAACACTCTATGTTGACTATGTTAGAAGCAGATAATAAGAAATGATGCACATGATATTTTCTAAACTAGCTAAATATCAAAATTCCTGATCTGCATGAGATTTCCTGGTTCTTAGTTTTTTTTTTTTGTGTCTTCGCACCAAAAAAAAAAAGGAGAGTAAATTAAAATTAAATCGGATTTTTCATTCAAAAAATTGAGAATAGTAGAAAAAAGTTGTACTGTCCTTTTCAAACTATCTTGTTATGAAAATTACAGAAAACATACTATTACTCTTCATATCCCTGGTTCTACAACTTTAAATGTTTTGTTCACAAATTCCCTAGAAATTTTCTACAAACATATATTAAAACACATTTTCCAGTGGAAAACTTCTCCATTAGAAAAGATCCAAGTACTTCTACTATTTTGTTTTGCTTTTCTGCTTTCTGTATTGAGTAGTTCAAATATCATAGGTATTTGACAGTCAGACGAAGTAATTGTACAGACTGTGATCTGTATGAAAAAGGTCTCAGTTTCTCATTATTTTTAGAAGTAGGTTATTATTATGTATGCTTTGCACTTGGACTAGGATAAAAATGCTATTTCTAAACTAATGTGATGTGGGACCCTTCAGATATGGGTGGGTTTTTTTATGTTGCATGAGTAGTCTCTTATACTATCCTATTAATAATTCAAGCCAAGCTTACCTTATTTACTGCTACATGACTTCCTTAATGACATGTTCATAAAGTACACAAATAAATACACTGCCTGAAGGACATATCATATGAGAACTCTATTTCCCAAAGAGGTCCAAAAATACTGTAAAGACTGATCAAGTTTCAGGGGATCCAAATAATTAAAATACAGCCATCAACATACTGTCCAGTGAAAACTAACTAGTTCTTTGCTGAGTACGCTTAAACTCCTTAGCGCAGGTATGGAAGGCTGCAAGAAAATATCTACACTGTTGCAGGAAACTGTTTCCGCAGCAATGTCTTGACTCAGTGATGGAATATCAAAATGCTTAAAAATCCTTAAAAATCCTCTGCAAAAATATTGTGATGATGGACTTCTGGCACTCGGCATATACCGCAGAAGGCTAAATACCGGCATCAATTTTGAAAATGATCCTTGAGAACAAAGGCTATTATAATTTTAGATTATGCCTCTTTTATTGTATGACTACTGAAAATGTATTTTTCATTGCACTTCAGAACAATAACATATTTAGTCAGTCCAGTTCAGAGACTTTTTTATTTATTAAGTTATTATTAGTCTGATGGGACTCAGTGCATGCTTAATTTTTAAAAAATGTGTAGCTACCAGGTCGAATGTGTAGTAGAAATTCTTTTATTTTATGACCCTTGGAATTCTGTTTAGTCCTGACTTTTGTTTTCTTTTTTTTTTTTTTTTATATTTCTTAACTGTGAACGCTTACTGAAAACAGGCTTTTGCCATAGTTGACTTACATTGAAATCAGACAGAATGACAAAATGAGAAACTTGACTGAGACATTTTTAAATTTAATTTAAAAATACATATGCAGTTCTTAAAAAGTTACATGACATGACCTTGAAGTCAGGAACATAAGAATAAATGGTGAATTTGAGCAAAACTATGCCCAGATTGAGGTTTTGAAGAATGGAAGGTATTTAGGTGCCAAACGACACAGAATTTCCAGACAAGAAAAAAGAGGAAAAAGGAAAAAGAGGAAACTCAGACAAACCTTTTATCAATTTGTAGTTAAGCTATGCTTCAGGACTGAAGGTGAAACTTCTGATCTAATTCACTGAAACTCTAAAGGTTCCTGAGATACCAATCTTCAGTCTTTTCCCCACCTGTCTGCGTGCTGCCCTCATGTACTAGGGTGTGCTGCTGCACTTCAGTGCCCAGGCAGAGGCTCAGCGTTTCCATGTCTGGGCACCGTGAGAACAAATGGCTTCCAGCGAGGCACAGGGGAGGCAGCGAAAGAATGCCAAGGCAGGAAGAAAAAAAGGAAAAAGGAATACATTTTCTAGCTCGTGTTGTTCAGTGTATGTGTGTTTGTGTGTTCTGTCATGTTATTCAACCAGTTCCAAAACCTCATTCTACTAAAAATCTTTAGGTAAAATCTGTGACCCTGCACTGCCGTTTAGGCAGGCAGCTCAGACCATGGCAAGCCCAAGCCTGGGATTGCCCAAAGCCCTGTGTTAGTCATGGCCTCGGCCACTTCGGTTTCCTACCATAGTGTCCATAAACATCTGTTTGGCAGAATATTCCTGTAGATGAATGCTCTAACTGCTTTGTCTGTGCAATGCATAACACAATTAGGAATATATGCCTGGTTCGGGTTACCCTAACACTTATTGTAAAGAGAGTATAGATCCTTAAACATAAGACAGTCAGAATATTGACATATCTAAACACCTTTGAAGATCAGGGTCTTCAAAGATTTCTTCTGATAGCCCAGGTGACTTAATTTCTTAATCCCTGAGACACTTTTGAGAATGTAACTTAAGCTTTGTCCTTGCGAGCGGAAAATTTCACAACTGCTAATTAAACCCAGGATTTAGTGCTATGGCTTAGGCCAAAGGCTAAGTTTATAAAGACATCAAGAGAATTTTGGAAATTCTGTTCCTTTTAAATTTCAAGCTTCCACATCAAGTAGACACTTTGGGAAGTATCACTAACCTATTATTTAATGAATTTATAAGGGACGGACCACCTAAGTCCCTTTACTTCTAACATACCTCTATGATGGGTTCTCTTATAACCAAAGCAGAAAGCTGGGGTGTTATTACTTGAACACCATGAGATGACGAGCAGTTCACTGGACAAAGTTTAAATCTTACAACTCACCCAATAATATGTGTTTTGGGAGAAGAGAACACTACCACAGCACAGAAATCACGTTAGTTCTAACATGTTTGTTTCAGCTCAGATTAATTCTTGCCTATTCTTGGCACATCATTTTCAAGAGAAGTTAGGCTTCAATGCTGTTGTATTTCCAGCTTTAACTAATTTTTCATTGTTCGGATAGTTAAACCTTCAGAGCTTCAGCAGAGCTGCAACTAACAGGTATCTTGGGATGCCGTGAATCCAAATGTTGACATTTTGTAGTAAAGCTTGTTAGAGCATTTGCCAGGAAACGAAATTCTGTAGCATTTTAAACTAGCTGACTGCTCTTAAACACCTTTGGCAGTTACATTATTCCTTGCAAACATTTTCAGAGTTGGATGGGAATCATGCTGCAGTGGCCAGACAATCTGTCCACCAAACACCCTCGCTTTGAAGATGCTGGATAGCTGTTTTCACTCTCCGTTTGCTAACGGTCAAATACACGGGTGACTGAGTAGCTTTCTTGGTGCCAATTAAAGTGGCTGAAAGTCACATAGCTAGAACTGAATAAAATAATCTGAATGACACTATGGCAGCATTTTGCACATCTTTGGCATTTTTCGTTTCAGAATCTTAAAATAATCATTAGGTTAACTAGCGATAATTTCCAAGAGTATACTGTTCATACTCTGAACAGGCAGGAATAATTCTTATTCATATTATACTAACATCCGCATGTAATATGGTGCCTGCCACAGCTAGAGCTCTGCAAACCACGAAAAAACTCACAGTCCAAGTGTGTTAACAATTAATATAGTTGATAAAGACAAACACGTGCTTTTAGGATAAGAACACATTTTAATTAATATCTATCAAGTCAAACTGATCAGAAAATAATTTGCACCCCAGAGGAATACCTGGTATCTTGATATATGTTTTCATGCAAAGTAATTTTTTTTTTTTTTAATATAGAAAATTGTTAATTATCAAAGTTTTGAGGAAGAAGCAGAAAACTGAAACACATGATGGCTCCCATTGTTTTGGGAGCTCCCTCAGCTATAATTAAATGTTTCAATATTAAAGTGGAGGGTTGGACAAAAAAATGTGTGCCTTTTTTTTTCCTCCAGAAGTCCCAATTTTATTTGAATTAACATATTATAATAAAATATTTCTATTAACGAACTGTTTCATTTTTAAATATAATTTTGAGGGTTTTAATGTTGTTTTGAAAAGTCGTAATTTCAGCATGAGCATATTTAAAAATTTAAACCGTGTACATCAATGATTATTGGGAAAATCTCGGAGAGATTCCAATGGGATATTTAGAAGAAATGGAAGAATGATCCTTAAAAAGAGACAGGCATTGGAAACAGTAAAATGAGATACAGAAAAGTAGTAGTAGAAACACAGACCTTCTTCCATACTCAGGGTTTATTTTTTACTTCAGTGAATTCAGAACAAATCTGCTTGCAAATGTTAACTCTTCCATTTATTCAACACATCTTTCACTTAATTTCACATAAATGAGTTCACTCGTGTTTATTCTTTTAGCTTAACCTATGTGTGAGGGACCTCTGGAGGTCATCTAGGCCAATCTCCAGCTAATGCACGGCCAAACTAGAAGTTAGACCACCTTGCTCAAGGATCAGCTTGCTCTTTTCTTGTCGTTACTATTGTGGAAGGTCCAAAGATATTAAGCAATGAACCAGATCCAAAGTGAACCTGTATCGATACAGCACACTGTAGGATATGAATCCTCTTTCGGCAGGGGTTTTAATTTCCCTCCATTCAGATAGACCTGATGGAAACTATAGATAGCACATGACAGTCAGACATGTAGGAGGGCAATAGATGAAAGCAAGACAGTACTGAACAGTTGTAGGGAGTAATAATAGCCCAATAGCCGCCACCTTAATTTTAGAGATTAAAATTATTTTATACTGGTTTTTTTTCAAGCAATGGTTGTCTTCTTTTCATAACTTCTGCAGTTTCAAGCCAACTCTTAAAAATCTGACATGTCTGTCCAATTATTTATTATTTTTGTGGTGGATGTCCTTTTAGAAGTTTCATTCATTCTGAAAGAGATTATCCTTAGTGTCAAATTCATAGTGTTCGTTGTTCCTGTCTCCAGACACGACCTCTGTAGCATTCTGGCTTTCATAGATAAACCTTCTTAGCACTCAGCCTGGGTACTCAAAAATGGAGGTTTCCGATAATTGCTTTTGCAATCTCTAATTCCACATTTTTTGGATGATTTCAGTAAATTAATATTAAAGAAGAAAGCAGAGGACAACTACAGTATGTATGAAAACATTTAAAATATGAATGTAGAGAAGCAAAGTAACAAAGAAATCAGACTGACTGGAGTGAAAAAAATCTTTCATGTATCTGTTTTTTCAAAAAGTAATAGACACATTTTATCCAATCTAGAGTGTTTGGGTGATAACAAAAATGTGGAATGAGTACACTTTGAAGTGACAAACCAGTCATCCCTGGCTGGTAATCATCCATGGTTAGATGGAACAGAGAAATTTACATGTTATGGGTAAAGAAACCATTACATTCTTATTTTGGAGTTAATGGAAGTCCATAGAA
The DNA here is from genome assembly GCA_008921705.1 of Burhinus oedicnemus. Classification (NCBI taxonomy): domain Eukaryota; kingdom Metazoa; phylum Chordata; class Aves; order Charadriiformes; family Burhinidae; genus Burhinus; species Burhinus oedicnemus. Next base: position 1,279,027 of record VFFE01007070.1, on the reverse strand, counting down.
GTTCTGAGTGCTAAACCACTAATTTATTAATGTCTTGTAGTACAAATTCCCTTTCTGGCTATATAGAGCACATTTACATGCTGATTACGCATAAAACCTTTTTCTCTTTGGCCACAGTTTCTAATCAAAATTGGGATTATGTTGTTCATTCGTCTGAAATCACATGAAGTCTGTGGTGGATTATTTTGTTCATTGGGCTGGAGTCACCTGAACTGTAAAGTGGATTATGTAGTTCACTGGACTGGAAGCACTGCATTGGATTGCTGAATCCTATTACTTTCTGAGCTCCAGGCAGTTCCCTGGAATTTCTGTCAGAGGAACCCACTCTTCTTTGTCTAATAAATTCAACCTTTAGCCATTTCTAAGCAGTTAAGAGAAGTCCTATTTAATCTGGACAACAGTAGGTACCCCTGTATGTCAGTAAATATTCTCTGATGAAAGTGGGAAGTGCATTAGAGCTTGCCAATAATTTTAATTTAGATGAAAAATCCAATCAGTTATTCAGAGGCTGGAGTTCCCCAATTAAGTCTTCCTCTCATCTGACTGTGCACCTGGTTAGATTAAGCACATTTCTGTGACATTTAAACACCTCAAGAACGTGGTGATTATTTGCACTCCAGTAGAACCTAAAGGACCTATTGTGCCAGACTTTGCACAAAAGGAAACTGATTTGTAATCCCTCCCTGTCCCCAAGAAAATACAAGCAGAAATTGATGACTGAGAAGACATGAGAGAGAAAGAATTGACTAAGGACTATATTTCCTTGGAGTAATTATGAGACTTCTAGGTTAAACTCTGTCAGAAGACATACTGTATTTAATTATAATTCAGCCAGGGTTTTTTAATGCAATACTCTGAATAATTTGGCCCATCAGTTCAGTTTTAAACTAGAGTAAACAAATTGAGGTGGAGTAGTCAAGTGAGATGAGAAGAAGAGGAAAAAAGCTTTCAACTTTCTGCAACAGAATGTGACAAGAAAGGATTACAAAGAGAGTGCTGGGAAGCTGATCTTAAAGGAGTGATCGTTGATATAAAAGGGATGACAGTAATTCTGTGAAAGTGGCTGGGATACTGCCAGAAATTGTTTTATGAAATACAAGGATTTATGTTTAATGGATGTATGACTTCATTCTTACTGGAATGCTGTTGGGAAGACATCACTTGGTTGTCGTGAAGAGCTTTAGAATTCATTAAACACAGTCTGGTTTTTTATTGATTTGTACTTTAAAAGAACACCACAATATTCCAGGGAAACTTCTGGAGACAGGATTTAAATACCCATATGACAGATTTATCTATCTCTTCATAAGACAATAGCATAATTTGAACAAAAAACCCACCTTAGACTGATATGCATCTCTCAGCATACCCAAACATCCACAGAAGTGGAGGAATCTACGAGTCAGCTTAGTTCTGCTTTTACAGGATCCGCTATGACTAAGGGTAAACAACATGTGTAAATTCTAATGCTTATGTAGACAGACAAATAGACAGTTGGGCTCTTTCAAGTCAGTGGAACCTGATAAAGTTTACACTGAAGTACTTAAGGAATTAGAAGCAATCTCTGAAATGTTACAGAGATTGCATGAAGGATGAGTGGAGGCCCAGAGGCCCTGAGTTAGGCAAATACCTTAAGAAAGAAAAAAGGGAGTAATGATGTTATAAAATGAGAGATGCTTAATAAAATCACAAAAGCCTTTGAACTAAGAGCGTAGTACCACAGGACTGTATGGTGTATTCTAGGAAGTATTAGCATGCAGCTTTCTGCAACTCAAAGCAGGCAAAGCAGATGCAGCCATGCACTGTTTGGGAATCAACTGATGAGTCTCATAGTGGCCTGAAGATTTGGGGCAAGTTTGTAGCTTGTGACTAGCTCTGAGTTGATTGTAAGCAGCAGGATGTTTTAAGTCTGCCTGTTTGTGACATCTTTGTGAATACTCGGTTGGCTGCAAAAACAACTATGCTAGTCATACACTTTCTAGCTGTTGTCTATCACCACACAGGATTTTCATGCATTTAATAGTCATCTATGTCAGAAATTCTAAGACATTCACTTGGAGCTGATTGATAGGACCTAGGGCCTAGAAGACACCAGTACCTTTCCGCTGTAGCAATTGGAACATTGGCAGGGTAGCTGGTAGCGCTTATTTTAGGCATTTGCATTGCTCCCATAAACCCTGCTTATATATTTTATAAAGATGAAAGCCTTCTCAAGATCTATATCACCCTTGGCTAAATACAATAAAATGTGTTGTATGTCCAGCTTGCAATAGAACTGAGAAAGAAAATGTGGAAACCATATGTTCAGGCTACAGTAGCCTGAAGGTTTGCTGGGGAGAAGTGATACAACCTTACAAAGAGGAACCCTACTGGGGCTATTGCTAGATTGGCTCTGGTTGAACACAGTTTTGTCTGAGTATAAGCTGACACTTGCCTAAAACATCAGTAACTCAAGGCTGAAGCCAAAATGACAACCAGCATGGAGACTGAACAGAGCACCAAGGACCTTGAGATTAGTTACGTTACCAGCGATTAAGAGCTTAAATCTTGCTGTACTTGATATTCCTCTCAGTTATGGTATTGTAAGCCAGGGGTAGCACCGAAACACCAAAATGAGCAGTGACTCAACCTAATCATTGTCTTCAACAACTGCATGTGGTGTTTGAAGTACATATCTAAAGATCTCTTCCAGCAATGTCTAGATGCTTCTGCAGTGTTACTGTAATGTGAAGTCTCATAGTTTATCTTTCAGGAAATTAAACAATATATGTAAGTTTTACCAAGGAAAAAGTTGACCAGCTGGAACACAACAATTCGCATGAACTATTTGCTGTTGTTGAACCAGCCTGTTAATACAGCCTACAATGATTCAAGTGACATATGATAGCTTTTCCTTCTGGTTAGTTGCTTAGGGAACAAGAAAAATGCCAAACCAGCTTCAGTATTTGCACTGTAAAAGCTTTTTACAGTTATGCATATAGAATATCAGGACTTTTTCCTCCTACTACCAGATATAAATACTGCAAAATACAAGAAACTGAATTATTAACATTTCCCTTTAAACTAACTTAAATAAAAAAAAAAGGCAAATCAAGGACGTAAGAGTATGGAACATGTACAAGTCTTGCCCCTTCTTGTGTTGCCAGTAGTTATCCTCAAAGTCCACCGTTAAGCTAGTATTATGGTGTCATTGCTTTTCTTTGGGACCTTTTCCTCTTCGATGGCTTATTTCTGTCTTTGGAGCTAAATTTTTCTTTTCCTCATTTACATAAATGTGAGTGCTGCTGAGGAGAACTTGTCAAGAGAATGAAGTTACATTTCATGGAAAATGTTGAAGATTTTGAAGTAAAGGATATAAATTTGCAAGAGATAAATTGGCAACTTCCAGCTTCCTAAGAGCAAAAATCCTAATAAATAAGTGAGTTTGGGAAGAATAAAATAATTTTCCCCAGGAAGCACGAAAGTACCTGCTGCCAGGAAAGTGATCCTGATGTGAGTATGATTTCAAGCTAGAATTTTCCAGGATGCACTGCCAGGTCTTGTCTTTCTCTGCCTTCTTGGTGCTTGTACTTTTCTTGCCCAGCTGTTTACATGTTACTGGTAACTTCTAAACGTGGCTTAACAAATGCATTTGGGTACACGTAGTTGCTGCAGTGCCCATGAATAGGTTAGTCATGGGCCACCAAATTTCAGTGAAGGGACTGCTTTTTAACCTCCTGGTAGCAGTATATGCGTAGGAAAAAATATTAGGAATAGAAAATTCAGTTTGGAATCTTTATGCAGCCAACAATAAAATGTCATTAGTTTCTACAAACTGGGGCTGATTTTTAACTTAATAAAATAAAAAATCAAATAGTAAATCCATTTTGATGAAGGTGATGTAATCACCACATTGGAAGTTAACAGTTGCTTTGGGAGTGCTGTTGATAAAATTACATTAAATTTAGTAAAAAAAAAGAATAGCACCAACCAGTATTATATTTACATACATGGTTAGTGTTTCAGAAGGGTTGATTTCAGAGAGTTGGGAGAAATTAGGAAGAAGAAAGTGAATGAAAACAAAAGGCACAATAGAAGTCTTGATGGCCAAAAAGCTGTGATCCTGCAGTCTGGGAAGAAGAGAACTGACTACAAGCCTATCACTATTCAATGTTGAAGGCAGAAATTATAAACAAAACACAATAGAGAGCAAATAAAAAGAGAGGAAGAATGCATTAATATAATTTTTAACTTAGAAAGCAGAGAAATGATCAGGGAAGCTAAAAATTGTCAGAGAAACTATCTGACAGAGTTGACAATAAGCAGAAAAAATACATTGTGGGTAAGTAATTCTTTGTAGAGCTTTAAAATTTGTTAGCAATGCAGAAAAATGCAGGTGTGTTTAATAGCTACCCATACGTATATAGCATATGTATATGCACAAACCAGAATGATATAATATGACAGTGATTTTATTTTTTCCAGGGTATTTTTAACCAAGTATGATGTCAACAACAGCAGTTGTTAAGCATTCTCAATTTAAAATCAATAGTCCCTAATAATTTGAAATCTAGAGTCATAAAAAAGCATGTTTGGATCTGAAATTTGTTTTTTGTTATAGGATGTATGGAAAATGAATATAATAGGCCAATGTTATGGCACTTCTAAACGTGACAGGTACATAGACCAAATAAGCATTGGAAAATGAACTCAACATTGATTACAGTCAAAATAGTAGATCAGTTACTACAGTCCATCAGCAGGATTTTGTGGAAAGCATGTCTTGTCAAAATAACTTTTAAAAACTCTTGTATGCCTTGAAGGTGTATAAACTCATATTTCCTCAAGAAAATCTTAAATCCTTACCTTATATGTACCAGAAGGTGAGGAAAAAGTATGTCAGAATATGATATTTCTGTCATGTGAATGTGCTGCTGAACCTTTTAGGAAAATTCTCTGACTTAATTATTCATGAACTTTATTAATACCAAACTTTCTATTCCAAGCATACTGAAACCTAGTCAATAGATTTGCTCATGGAAATATCTTGTCTATGGCCATCATTCTTAAAATAAATCAATAACAGCCAAATTCCAAATGCATGCCATTTGTATCCATGCATGCCATTTGTATCCTAAAATACGATACTGCATAGCAACTCACAGCAGGAAACTCAGTGAAAATTATATAAAGCACGTTAATGCAAATTGTCAGAGCATACCTCATTGCAAAAGTTGCCGCGTAAAGGGAAACAAGTTCCTCTAATTAAATCTAAAACCTTTACAGCTGTGAAACTATAAATTTTTATCTATACTAGCAGTAGCTGTAAAATTTAATCTAAATTGAAGTATTAGGTTTTTCTCCCTCTCCTACATAAAGACTTACATGAAATTAGAACATGTTTTTTAACTTCTTCCACATGAGTACTGTCTCTAAGACATCAGTGTGCTCTTCCCAGCAGAAATGCTTATTAGATTTATGCTCATTAAGTAGTCTCTCTTGTCCTTCCCTTTCTCTTCTTTGCAAATGGTTTGATTTTCAGTAAGAGAGTGGAGAAGCACAAAGTTTTTTTGCTTTCTTATATCTGATGCTCCTGTAACAATAAATGACAGGGTGGAGCGGTGCTGTGCTGACCAGCTCTGTCTAACGCTCCACTCTGGTCGGAGTCGATTCATAGCTAGGGTAACTAGTCACAGTTCCTTGTGCCACTTTTATCATCAGAAGATCCCTGAAAATTTGCTGCACCTCTGGACTTGTGTTTGAAAGCTTATGAGATAGATTTTTATCAGTTCAGATAAAAGTATTCAGAAATTTTAGTGGATAGGTATATCTTTCTTTAAAAGAAAAGGTCCAAGAAAGACTGTAAGTGGAAGGAATAATTTTCACAACCTAAAAATTCTTTTTGTGATTCATCTCTCACATTAGAGGCTTTGGATTTACACCACTAAACAATACAGGGGCAGAGAGTCCTACGAGCTGGTTCCAAGGGCAGGACAGACTCTTAGACACTGTTGCCTTGGTTCAGGCCTTCTGGGTCAAAAGCACAAGGAAAATCTCATTGTGCAGTAGGATAACTAGCCAGCACTCCTCCACAGATCTAGCCTAGTTAACATGTCACTGAATTTCCCTTTAGCGGTCTTATAAGGCATTTTTATTCACTATTGTGGTTTTTTGCAGTTATACTGCTGTTTAGTAGTCTGGTAGGGTTTTGCTTATTCTTTTTTTCTTAATTCCTGCTTTCTGAGAGAATCATTTTTCTAGCAGTAAGAACTGTGGGAAAGAAAGAATTCACAAAGGCTTTCAGAATTCACATGGAGGCCTGCTTAATCCAAAATCAGATAAATTTCGTATTTATGGTGATAAGGAGGAGGAATATATTAACAGGGTTTATACAATTATGAGCCTCTCAGCTTCAGTATTTTGAGTATGCAAGTTTGGTCTACAGTGTGTTCTGACAGATCATGCTATATAGATATAAATCTGGCTGATACAAACCCATGAGGTGCTGGTCTGCCCTGAACATCTTTCATACAACCCTCTCTTGCATGTTCTCTGGGCTGCAGCCCAGAGAACATGCCCAGCTGGGGCATTTAAACTTGGTCTTTTGTGGATATTAAGTATTTTGTAGCGTTCTTGCAGTAATAGGAACCCCGAAACAGAGAAGTATTGGACACTTGTTCAAAGAAGAAAATGACACTGTTGTGTCTTATTGTAAATGCTCCGGTTTTCAGCAAGCCAGAACTTCACTGCCAAAAATGGAGTTAGACTGTAACACAGGAGCTACCACAGTCTATTAGAGACCTGCTTTGAGAAGTGGGGATTTCTGGACTGGTTTGTAATCCTTTGGTACAGACAGCACTGGAAATCTGTCAGTGTTTTTCTCTGCTGACATACCACTGTGTGTGATGGCTGCTGCTGCTGCCGTGTATTAGCTGGATGTTTATAAATAAGTCAAAGCAAAAGAAAATATCACTTCAGTGGGAGACGCCCACAGGGAAGGTAAGGTGTGAGGGCATTAAGGTACAGGTCTGTGATGAAGAATGTCTTTATTCAGTTCTTAGCACAGGCACAAGGTGCATAACCGCATTCTGTACCCATTCCCAAATTGCAAATCAAGTCCTTTTTTCTTTAAGACTGTAAAGCAGAGCTGGGGCTGGACTTTTATTATGCCTATGTGCAGTACTTAGAACTCTTAATAATCCCATCCTAAGTGAAGTGTCCAAGTACTATGAATAAAAATCAAACCATAACAGCAGGAGGTACCTAATGAACAGAATTAATGTATCTCTTGTTCCAATTTACAAAGATTAGTAAACTTGTTATATTCCTAGTGATAAATACCTGGCACTGATGTCTTCACTGCTGGAATATCTTTTGATTAGTTCTTTTCAATGCTTTTTTTTTTCCCAAATGAGTTGCTAGACATTAATAGCTATGCCCAAAATCAGGTTCTTGCGTGCCATTCCTGACTCATCTGTCATGAAATTAGCCTGGCAGCTTCACGAGTATTTTCATTTCCTGGTTATCAGTATCAACACTTGAAAGAGTACAACAAATAAGTGTTTCGTTCACAGTAAATCAAGGCAATGTTAGCCTCCATTAGAGGCTCTTATTCAGACTGTGTATCCCTATAGGCAGAGATGAATTGATTTGTTTTGATGGTAAAGGACCACAGGATTTTTTTTTTTTTAAATACAGCAACACCATGTTTAAGAGCCACAGAACATAAACTGTCCTTTTTCATAGCTCACATGTAAGGGGTTGTTTTCCACTATATTGTTGGGCAACAGGAGTGAGTGCAGAGGCTATTTATGTAATCCAGAAATTTAATGGTACGCCAGACAGTAAGATATAGTGCTAAAATCCCACTTTTCTCTGTCAGGTTTTTTTGTGTGTAACCTGAGTTTCGTCACTTAACTTTTCTTATCCAGAATTTTCCTGTTCATAAATACAAAATAATACAAATGTCCTTCTCAATGTTTCTTCAGGGTTTCAAATATTGCAGTGAGAATGTTTCCTAGCACAGTATAATTTTTCAGCTAAAAAGATGACACTGAGTAAGAGTAACCGGTTAAGGAACCCTATTAGACAGATGGCATAAATTAGGAACTTTGCAAATTTAAATCTTTTTTCTACTTTCAGCTGCACACCCTGACAAAGCACTTCTTTTGGAATATTGCACACTCTCAGTACCTCAGAAATATTTCGCATGTCAGATCTCACTAGCTTTAAAAAACATGACTTTGAGTGTAGTTAGATCACAGGGCCACTAAGGTTCTCTAAGGACCTTAATATATACAGGGAGGAGGAGCTGGATGTTAAACTGGAGAAGAGGAAGCTAAGAGTAGGGGGAAACTACTTGCAGTTTTTCACTCCCTAAAGGGAGTAACAGAAAAGTCAGAGCCAGACCCTTGGAGGTATAAAATGAAAGTACAAGAGGCAATGGAAGGGAAATCCTGGTTAATTAACAAGGGAAAAAATATCACCACAAGGACGGTCAAGCATGGAACAAAGGCCCAGAGAAGTGTGGAATTTCCACCCTTGGAGATTTCCGAAACTTGTCTGGAAAAGCCTACACAACAGTCTTACTTCTTGATTAACTCTGCTTTGAACAGTGGATTGGACCAGATAAGTTCCAGGGCTCCCTTCCAGCTTACATTATTCTATAACTACAAACAGGGAAGTCTGGAGAGACTTGATCTGTGTGTGCTTATTATAACATACTGCATATAACATCACATAAAAAATGCAGTATGCGTAAGAAAGTATACTAAGTAAATTGACAAATGCAAGAGGAAATTCTGTTCTTCATGACGGTACAGACATATTTCAGATTTTTTTATATTTCTTTGTTACAGGTTTTTTCCTTACCCTGAAGGGCTTGTCTGCATACAGATGTCATTGTGCAGTATGCACAGGCAGGAATTTATAGTGTGTTAGGGTTTTGCCCTATCTTCCTCCATACACATACCTCAGGCTCTGATTCATGAAGAAGGACAATTTATATTGGCAGATCTGATGAGATTGTTCCACTTAACTGTTTGACCTACCATTTCTGCAGTCAGGTAAGCTGCTCAGGAAGAAATTCCTGCTCTCCTGCAGTGTACAGCCCAGTGCTTTAAGGCCAACCAGCATGCCTTAGACCAACAGACTGGGCAGTTACATGATTCATGAACTGGTTAACATGCTGCTCACTTGTCTTTGAGATGGGGCTCGAGTAGGATTACTTTACCTTGAATTAGTAAGCTCCATAGGCTTGCAGAGCCACTTTGTGCACTGCAAGACTCATCTACTAACTCATAACTGTTCTATGGGATCAAGGTTAATATTTCCTACTTTCAAACCCAAAATTTAAAGCTATGAGTAGACGTTAGTGTTTGCTTATATGGGATGCTACATCATTAACTACACAAAGAAAAAACAATTAGCTGTATTATCACTGTAGTCACTCTGAATTCACCTGTAGATAGCTATCCAGTGAATCTTTACAGAACCACCTGCTCATCAGAATTTCATAGTGGGGTGCTACTTCCAAGTATTTATGACATAGATTGTATTTCTCAATAAATTGCATCCTGAAATCTGCTAGTAAGCATAAGCTTCCTGATGGGAATTCTCTGCCTGGATTTTGTCCCAGGTTTCCCAAGATAGAGGAGAAAAAATAATAAATGAAAATGATAACTACTTTTTCATACTTTCATCAGAAAAATAGAAACTAAGTCAGATATATGTTTCCCAAGAAAAGACAAAAACTATATTTAGAAACAAGAAAAAAAAAAACATTTCCAAACAGTTCTGGAAGTATTTTTTGTATATCAATGAACTGGAAGAAGCCTGTAATGTTTGTTTACAAAGGGATAAAGGACTCCAGTACAAATAGTTTGATGCATTTTCATTTAGTTCCAGTGACTGGATCCCATTTCTTGGTTAATTCAGAACCTGAGGTTTTGTTCATAGTTCCCCAGAAGCTTGTAAAGTTCATATGGAGATTGCATTTCCACCTTGCCCCAGACTGAAGATTAATGATCAAAAGAAGGGCTTAAAACACATGCATTTGATTCAGTAACATATGGGGAAATGATAGCTAGTATGGGGCTAGGAGAGGGACTTGAGGGTAGTGGTAGATGAGAGGCTCAACACGAGCTGGCAATGTGCACTCACAGCCCAGAAGGCCAACTGCATCCTGGGCTGCATCAACAGCAGTGTGGCCAGCAGGTGAAGGGAAGTGATTCTGCCCCTCTACTCCACTCTTGTGAGACCCCACCTGGAGTATTGTGTCCAGCTCTGGAGCCCCCAGCATAAGAAGGACATGGATCTGCTGGAACGAGCCCCGAGGAGGGCCACGAAGATAATCAGAGGGTTAGAGCCCCTCTGCTATGAGAATAGGCTGAGAAAGTGGGGATTATTCAACCTGGAGAAGAGAAGGCTCCAGGGAGACCTTACAGCAGCCTTCCAGTATCTGAAAGGGGACTACAGGAAAGATGGAGAGGGACTTTTTACAAGGGCATGTAGTGGTAGGATGAGGGGTAATGGCTTCAAACTAGAAAAACATAGATTTAGATGAGATCTCAGGAAGAAATTCTTTACTATGAGGGTGGTGAGGCACTGGAACAAGTTGCCCAGGGAAGCTGTGGATGCCCCATCCCTGGAAGTGTCCAAGGCCAGGTTGGATGGGTCTTTGAGCAACCTGGTCTAGTGGGAGGTGTCCCTGCCCATGGCAAGGGGGTTGGAATTAGATAAACTTTAAGTTCCCTTCCAACCTAAACCATTCTATGATTCTATGATTCTATGACTTTATGATTCTATGATTCTGTGTTTTGGATTTGTTCTGAAGACAGCATTGACAATGTTGAGATGTTTTCGTTATTGCTGAGCAGTGCTTACACAGACTCAAGGCCTTTTCTGCTCCTCACACCAGCCCGACAACGAGTAGGCTGGGCACACACAAGAAGCTGGGAGGAGACACAGCCGGGACAGCTGACCCCAACTGACCACAAGGATGTCCCATACCATATGATGTCATCCTCAACATATAAAGCTGGGGGAAGAAGAAGGAAGGGGATGACCTTCAGAGTGATGGCATTTCTCTTCCCAAGTAACCATTAAGTGTGATGGAGCCCTGGTCTCCTGGAGGTGGCTGAACACCTGCCTGCCAATGGGAAGTAGTGAATGAATTCCTTGTTTTGTTTTGCCTGTATGCGCGGCTTTTGCTTTACTTATTAGATTGTCTTTCTATCAACCTACGAGTTCTCTTACTTTTACTCTTCTGATTTTCTTTTCCATCCCACTCAGGGGGAGTGAGTGAGTGGCTGTTTGGTGGTTAATTGCTGGCTAGGGTTAAACCACGACAGAAATATCTCTGCCTCTTTTAGAAATGTTGTTGTTTGTGACAGGATATTAAATCAGATCCACCATGCAAAATGGGTTTCACACCTGCCATTTAGTTGAACACGTTCTAGAAACCTAGCCCACAAAAAGGCGAGCCTTGGTTCACTAGCAGAAATAGGACAGGTAGAGATTCTGACACAGGCTTCAGAAACTAGAGAATATTACACAGAGAGTGATAGGGCTTATGGCATGGTGAATTGCATTCAGCTTTTAGAAATAGGGTAGAGAATTTAACGTGTCTTCAAGGAATCAGCTTGTTCTATACACACACACACACACATATAGCTTGACTGAGGTTATTTAGTTTCTTTTAAAACCTGTATGGGAGAATCTTAGTGATTACATTGGGGCTGGGATGATTCCTGTACAGAAGACCATTCACTCATGTCAGCAGAGATTTATTTCACAATCCTGGGTGCAGTGAAATATCTGTGCCTGTTGATGAAATGCTTGCTGTGGAATCTGTGGTCTTAGTTGTTGGATATTCTTCTGATTAAGAAAAAAAAAAGACTGATGAAAGACACTAGAGAACAAATTAATGTTTTTTACACTTGATTAACTGCTTAATATTCCTAATGTGCTCAAGGTACTGGAAACACTTGGAGGGTAAACACAGAGACAATGCAGGACCTGAAAGTGAAAGTCAGTGAGGCCACATTTTAATTAAATTTAAATTAAAAAGAGAGAGGAAATTAAAGTATCTATCACATTAAAAAAAATCAAAGCAGGTTCAACTCCTAAAAAAAAGAAAACCTCCATTGAAAACTAACAATCTAGCTTTAAGGAATCTATAGAGAATTTATTGTTACAGTGAAGGATTTCTCATGATCATCTGGGGCCAAAAATTATTTATTTTTTGTGCTGTTAAAAGAATTGGTAATCATATAAACATGCAGTTTAAAATTTAAAGTAATTAAAATTTTTATATAGTCAGGCCAGAAAATCAAGGTAAGTACCAAGTTTTAAATTCAACCATTGTTAGTCATACCATATTGCATGTTGTTTGTGTAGAAGAGTACTATAATCAATATTTGTGTGATCAGTGGATCCACCAGCTACATTTGTGGATGCTGAAAACTACTTTAGAAGGTGACTGACAAAGATGAAAGAAAAACAGGTGCATAAAACAATCAGATTTTTTTCTTCAGTCCTACGTCGAGAATCAATGCAAGTACTATGTGCTGTTTCAAATAGTAAGATGAATAGGTCTTACTTTATACATCATATTTAACCTAGAGTGTTTTGAATCTTTTCAGTTAACTGAAGTACTTTAGACATTTGCCCATGAACTCTAGGTTAAACTGGAATTGAGATAATTTGTTTAAAGAAAAAGCTGTGAATTGTAAAGAGTTCAAATAATAATCACAATTAAAAATGCCTCCCATCTGAATCCATTTACCTTACTTCCTTGATATGATACTTCTAGCAAGTTTCCTGTATATCCATGCTTTAAAAAATAATTAACATGGGCATTCTTAGTCCATTGAATTAAGTAAAAGAATAGTCCTGCAATAGTCCTGCAATAAGACTGTATTCCCTATATATGAATGAAGAAATTTGAGGTCATTTCCTGTGTATATCACAAAAGCTTCCTGATCGGAGGACCAGCTCTACTGAAGATTTGTTAACTGATATCCATATACCTGGATTTCCTAGGCTGAGTCAATCTGATCCTTTTGCATCACTTTGCTATTGCTCAAAGGGAAATAACAATACTTGTAGATTTATATGGTGGATGTTGGTGTGGATAAATTAATCTGTTTATGTGAGATGCTTAGGTTATTAACGGAATATAGTACAATCAATTTGACCAACTACATTTGAAAGCTACCCTTAACAGCTTTACATTACATAGTGATTGATTTAGTTTCCTTGAACTGAAGAAGGTTTATAAGAATTTTTTTGTTCCATTGTTCGCTTGGGTTCATATCTTCTTGAAATTTATAATGGGATGGTTCATCTGCCCTATCAAAATTGATGTGCTTAAATTCCATTTACTGAGATGTGAAAATAACCAAAGAAGTTTTATATGTATTTGAGGAAGGGTGAAAAGTGGACAAGAAGATCAGAAGAATGGCAAGTCATCTCTGCTGCACATTAAAAATTTCCCCCTCTTTTTATCCTTTTTTTTTTTGATTAAACCTGCTCTTTGTTTTAAAATAAATTCAGTTCTGTCCTGAGCCAAATTTGTTTTCATTCTTAGCTATCCAGGAATCACTCGCCATCTTCATTAGAAACAGAAATTGCCTTCCTCCTGCTGGTAGACATAACACATTGTGGCTATATCACTATTGTTACGGTTGATGAAACAAGCCCTTGCTTTCAGGCACTTAAAACTGTAAAATAATTGCCCTCTGGGCTGAGGTTTCTCACACTTGTTTTTTACCCAGAGGTGATGTTCTTTTTTGGAAAGCTTCATAAAACCCCAGTTGGGCATTTTATTAGATATCCCAACATGAAACACAGAATCAAGTATTTTTCCCAACTTAAAAGCAAACAAACAAAAAAATTAAATGCATTTTATTTGTGCTTAAATGGATATATACATGCTTTTTCCTGTAAATTTTGAAAACATGCCAAAAATACTTTCAAGAATACCAGAATATCTTCATAAAAATCTTTTGTCAATCTCAAGCAGAGTATATACAAAGCACTGCTATTTATGTTCTTACATATGTTATAAAAAACCAGAGAAACCTCTGAATTCATATAGGGATAGAAAGCAAAATCCAAGAGTTTTCCCTCTAAAGCTCACCCCTGTCATTTTGGCTACAATACTCTTACCAGTAGCTCTGACCAGTTCTCATGATGCAAGTATCACCTCAGACCTGCGGCTTGCTACCAATTTGCCATATTTCTTGTATCACTGCATTCATTGTTGCCAGCTATCATCAGATTTGTAATAAAAGCCTGAACAGGTTTTTTTATTCAAGTTCCAGCTTCTGGGGTCAGGTGATTTCTACGAAAGTTTTAACCATTCCTTCTGAGTTTCTAGCCCTCATTAATACCTTGCGAATACAACTTTCCATAGCACAATAAATATAAAAAAGGCTTTCATTTATTTATTTATTGACAATTTCAGAATCACCTTAGACTGCTAACGGTTATGTCTTCTCCCTCAACTGATAAATTTTTCATTTTCACAACAGAATCTTTGATCTCAGAGGTTTTGGTCATGATGATTGTATTATTTAGCAACACCAGTGTGGGCAGTCTTACAAAAATTCTCTAGGATATTCATCATAAGGATACTATTCATCCAGCCTGAAGTCTGTACATCTAGGCCATTCTTAGGATTTAAAGTGACAGCTCAATAATTTTTTAGTTTTTTATCCCCTGCTGTGCTCTATTCTTTTTTCCACTTATTGCTACTTGGCCATTTGAACTATTCAGCAAAAAAAAAGTGTACAGTTGCAAAGCCCTCATTTTGCAACTTACTGGAAATGAAACCAGAATGTATCTTAAGAGAGAATGTTGAATGAAAAAGAACTGACCCAGAATGTTGAATGTCAGAACAAAAATTCAAACTTCAGTTGACACAAGGCACAACAGAAATATTTATTGCAACAACAGCTGTGTTTGAAAGAAAAAAAATATTTATTTTTATTAAAATTTTCAGCAGAAATATACTCCTTTCTTGCCCTGATCCCAATAAAATTACTTTAAAAAACATACTCTGATGTTTCTGCCTTTGGTAACTTGATGCTTCTGTGGTTAAAAAAGAAAAAGCATTAGTTTTCTCACAGAAACATAAAATCTTTTCCCTACAAGTTACCCTGACATCAGCTTATATATGTGTACACAAGAACTCCTAGCCCACAGAATTCAGTGTCTGTAGAGATGTGACTTGCAAGCAATACTACTCTATAGAGCACTTAAAAGATGGCTTTGCACTTAAGGTTAATTGAGGAAATAACCTGGCCTTTACAGGGGTAATGCTGGACTACATCTTAGTTGTGTTTGTCTTTCCCTTGTGTTTCCGAAACAGCCAGATGTTTACATGACTTTTTTTGTTTAAAAAAGGAAGAACAGAAGAAGGTAATTGTATTTGCACTTTATGGTGATTGCAACATTATCCTTTAGCAGGAAAACAATGTCATTTGATTATCAGAGAAGTTACTCCATACACTTCACACAAATCACAAGAGTAAAGCTGGGTCTTCAAGGAAGAGGCTCTAGCTAGATGAAATTGAAACCATTGTAACCTTCTTAGGCTGGCTGCTTTTCTTTCAATTCAGGATTGATATAAAGCAAGAACTTCACTTTGTAAACCAGACTAAGCCCATTACTGGCTACATGGTCATTGTAGTGCAGGCATGTAAGCACAGAAAATATCAGCATCTTTATTATTTATTCTGGGGAAGGACTTGTGAGAAGCTGGAAAAAGAGGACAGAAGGAGAGTAGATTAGAGATCATATCAAAACCCTATGAGCCAGAATTTCAACCAGTGTAAATCAAACTGTCTTGGGGTGGGTGGAGCCCTACTGTTTTTTAAACCATCTGATGTTGTTACCTTTATCAGCCATTTGAAATTCCAGTAGCATTCAAAAGACCAAAAGAAGTTGTATTTCCACTGACTTGTGCTGGGCTTAAGTCTTAGAACTCCTGGTACAGTTAATACTTTTCTCATAGCTGAGGAAGTATGGAAACACTCTGCGAACATACAAAAATGTGCCTATTGGTTTAAAGAGAATAGTTATTGATGATGATTTTCTTGCTGAAAACTGTGGCACAGTTGTTGGTGGACTGGCCAGTGATGTCAGTCAAATGTATTGAACGTCACGCACTATTCAAAGAATAAAGCAGTCAGTTTACTCTCTCCTGTTGTATGTCAGCAAAATGGAAAATCACTGTGCTTGTGTTAAATGCAGTGGAAAAACAGGAGAACTGGAACAAACAAAACTCATCTAAGCTCTTGATACGACCAAAAGATGTTGACAAGATGCAGCATAGCAAAATAGTGGGAACTCCAGCACTAGAACTGTAGGATGGCTGCTTTGTTTCTGATCAGCCTTGCAGTGTCCTTCTCTCTTTTTCCAGCCTGCATAAATACTGCCAGCCTGATTTTCCACTGCATTGCTTTAGTTTTCCACCAACGTGATTTCAAATATAAACCTGCAGTAATGTAGTGAGTAATCAGGACCAGAATCAGCAATGAGCCCTTATACTGCGCAACACTATGTGAGTGTTAGTAGCATCGCCTTTTCTTATGCCTAATTTTGCCATAGTTTGCAGATACTTCTGTACTTTTCAGTCTTATTAAGCTTTGGAGATGGTATGCTTTGTGTAAAAAACTGTTGTAAGCTAAAGCACCCTGCTGAAGAGTAAATGAATTTTTGGGCCTTTACATCTGTGCAACTCCACCAGTAACTCAGTTGGATGGCATCCTAGATGTGCTTTATTACTCTTTTCTCTAGGTTGAATAACTTTCTGGTTATCCTAGCAAAGTCACCCCTGCATTCTCCTGTCAAGGATCCTCATTAGTGGCATTTTTTTGGTTCTTCTAAATCTGATCTTTAGTACACCCAGACATTTATGATCAGATGGTTTCAGTGGAGAGGTTGTATTACAGAAAAAGATGAAGATACAGCATAGATTTACTATCTGTTTGCCAGTGGCACCCTCAGCTAATAAGAGTAGAGTGTTCTCATAACAGGAAGTCAGCTGTCACCCATTTTTAGAGGTAAAAACCCCAAATTCTTGCAATTTTTTAAATCTTTGGTAAAGAGAAAGCTGTAGAGAAAATATTGGTTAGCCAAGTATTTATTTCTCAAAACATCTTTTCTTCACCGCTTCAGCAAAAATACCGTCTAATTACTACAAGCAGTGGGTGAGAAATATCGGTAGAGAATGTTCAGTTGCGCAATTTTCATATGTTTTCTGCAGTTCTCATTTCGTAACAGTGGCTTCTTTTGCAAAGTGTGTGGTCATTTAGAAACAGCTCAGGACAGTCTGGGAAAAGTATTGGTGAAATGAACTCCATCCCAAAATATTGATGAGCCAGACTGATGGTCTGTGTTTGAATATTAAATTAACAAAATACCTCAAAGGGTGTTGTCTATTCCTCGTTAGTCATTCCTCTTGCACACAGTAGACCCAAGGAAAAAAATGGAAGAAGGAATGATCACAAAAATACAAATTCTGCAGGCATCTGCTAAACCATTTGGTTTGTATCCTTAAGGACCTTCTACACTAAAAAGGAGAGTCGCCAGTTCTGTCTATGTTACTTCAATGGTATGTAGTAGGATAAGTGAAACGTCTCTGCTTCCCATCCTTTTATACACTTTGTGTGCAGATGAATGACATGTAGTAGTACTTCAAAATCAATTTATACTTATCAGCATCATTAAACATAACTGAACAAAAGTATCATCAGTGAATACTCTTCAGGATAAGATGGGCAGTAAAATGTATTTCTTTACTGTCTCCAGAAACTTTTCAAACTACTGTTGTTTAAGTGTGTCTCTGCAAACCAAGCAAGAAAACATGTTCTTTGATAAAAGAATAATCCAATCAACTAAAGGGTTCTCATTGCCATTATTGGGCTTGGATTCGACCCCTAATGTACTGTGTCAGGCATTTTAAGGGAACATTTATGTTGGGCAATTATAACAAAACTTGCACTGCTCCCGACTCTCCCTTCCCTGTTGAAAGTCATAGCAGATCAAAACTTTAAGACTTCAAAGAATCTCTCTCCTGGCTTGCATTTGCAGCTCCCGATTTTGCCTGACTTACCATTATTGAAAATTTCTCTCCAGCCTCCATTCACATTGATCTGGGCTGCTGCTGGAGTGACTGACAATCTCGGAACAGCAGATCACAAAAACAAAAAGAAAGACAGCAAGTCAGCATGAAACTTTCCAGAGGCCAGCACTGCTGAGGAGCAGGCTGGTGAAGTGGAGCATAGAAAAGAAGTCAGGTGTGCGGTGGATGTTAATGTGGGACACAGTCCCTATTTCTTTTAAGCACAATATCTACAGAGGAGAATGGGAATATTGAAGGGTCTGATTATGAATACACTTAAGCAAGTTTGCATAAAGTTCCTCCTGCTAAATTAGGGCATGTTCTACAAGCCCAGAGACATTTAAGTTCTTTTAACTCTTCCAAATATTTGCTGCATTTGACTCATGCAGGATTCAATAAAGTAGCTGCTGAATGGCTTGAATGAATCCAGAGTTGCATCTATCCCAAACCCACCACTGTAAAACAGCTAAAATAAGTGGATCTGAAGGTGGTTTCCTGCAGGATCCAACCTACAGAGCAAGATTCCTTTTCGTTCTTAGGATTATAATCTGCTTTTCTTAAATGCAACTGGGCTCACATGCATACCCTAAAATCATAGAAGCACATCATAGAATCATAGAATGGTTTGGGTTGGAAGGGACCTTAAAGATCATCTAGTTCCAAACCCTCTGCCATGGGCAGGGATGCCTCCCACCAAAAACGAAGGTAAAACCTGCAATAGTGATGTACTGGACCTGTGAATTAAGTCCAAATAAATTGTAAATTTGAACCTTACAGTGAAGTCTGTTTCTCTCCGCCACACTGTGCACTCTCCTCGCTGCCCTGAGGAACTTGAACTCCACCATTTCATGGTCACTGCAACCAAGGCTGCCTTGAGCTTCACATTCACCACCAGCCCCTCCTTGTTGATGACAACAGCCTCCAGCATAACACCTCTCCTCATTGGCTCCTCTGTCACTTGGAGAAGGGAGTTATCATCAACAAGTTCCAGGAACCTCCTGGATTGCTTATGCCCTGCTGCATTGTCCCTCCAACAGATATCGGGGTGATTGAAGTCCCCCATGAGGACTTGTGAACGTGAGACTGCTCTTACCTGTCTATAAAGGTCCTCATCCACTTGGTCTTCCTGGTAGGGTGACCTGTAGCAGACCCGCACTGTAACGTCACCTGTCCCTGCTCTGTCTTTATTCCTGACCCACAAGCTCTGAGTTGGCTCCTCATCCATCCCCAGGCAGAGCTCCATGCACTCCAGCTGGTCCTTGACGTAGAAGGTGACACCTGCTCCTTGTCTCCCCTGCTTGTCCTTCCTCAAGAGCCTGTATCCTTCCATTGCAACACTCCAGTCATAGGAGCCATTCCATGATGTCTCCATGGTGGCAATAAGATCATAGCCATCATAGCCCTGCAGGCGTGTGCACATCTGTAACTCCTCCTTTGTTCACCACGCTGCTGCATGCTTTTGCATAGCGGCATTTAAGTTTGGCCCTTGAGGAAGCTGACCCACTGGCTGGAGGGAATAGAATTCCTTTGTGCTGCACTCCAGGTGCTCTTCTGCTGACCTGTGATCCTTCTCCAGGCTCTGGGCATTCCATTGCTGGCACTGGCATCAAACTGGTAGGAGTGGGATGGATTGAGGTTCCCCTCCCCTGGCAACTTTAGTTTAAAGGCCTCTTCATGAGCTTGGCAAGCCTCTGACCTAAGATGTTCTTCCCCTTTTCTGTCAGATGGACCCCATTAGCCCCCAGTAGACCTTGATTCTCAAAGCGAGTCCCATGGTCTAAACAAGTTTTTCAAAGCGAGTCCCATGATCTAAAATCCTTAAAAGCTAATCTGCTTGTTCCCACAGACCCTTTCTAACTACTTTAAAAGTTTTGTTTTCAAAGCTCACAAGCCATTCCTTGTAAGGGCTATAAGCTTATGTATGGAAGGCCACAGCATTTGTAAGGCAGAGATGTCTATTCATGTAAAGTAGACCATGGTACTTTTTAAAGGTTGAATTTAAAAGAAATTAAAAGTATCAATATTTGTATTTCTGATGGAAATACAAAAATGTGTACAGTAAAGAGATAAGAATATTTAAAAACATGCTTCTTAAGATGAACTCTAAGCTAATTTAATCATTCTGTTGTATAAGTATGTAATATAAAACTAAGTCAAAATATATTTTATATTATAGTTCATTGCCCATAGTCTGCTATTACTAACAATTTTTAAAAGAGCAACTGTGTTTTATGAAAATTTGTTCATGCTGTCTCAAAATATTGGACAAGAATGCAAATGGTGGTAGAACTTAACAAGTGTGTTTGTTTTTCCAAGGAATTGTTAAAACTGTTAAAACTTGATCAAAACTCCTTATCTATTTTTAATTTTAATTTGTGTGTGGTTCATAAAGGGTATTGCTGTTTCTTTTCAATATATTCTGCCTAATACAGTGAGAGCCTGAGGCAGAATTTTCAGTGTCATTACCACACTTTTCTGTAGAAATTACCAATGTTTGCTTCATTGTATTATATGCCTGCTATCATAATATATTAACTAGACAGACTGTTAACAAGGGTCAGTTGTATTATCTGTAGAACTTATACTGAGTTTTGTGGATAAAGAGAAAATCAATTGGCTGATCAGGAAAGTTGTAGTGAACTAGTGTTCTGTATCAAAGAAATGTGTTCAGTCACATGCAAATATGTCACAACACAAAAAGATTGTTTGTAAAGCAAGCTAATGTGGAAAAAAATCACATTTCAATTTTTTTGAGGGATTTTCTTTCTGAATACTTTATTATAAATTTTAGTGTCTCAGTGTTCACTGCAGAAACTCAAGATTTTATATTTCCAGTTCAGTGTTGATAATTTATTATAATGGCATTGGCAAAAAAAATACAAAACCAAAATAAGAAACCATAATGTTGTCATTAATGCTCAAAATTTCAACAGAAAATTGTTACCATTATTTTCTAGTAGTTGTATACCTAGTAGTTTATGCACGTAAGACAGTAGCCTCTGTATAAATAAATAAATATTAACTGGTGATTATACCCTGTCTTGGCTTTCTTTGTGCTTACTCATAGAGCAACCAGGACACGGGTTTGGGAGACCTGCTTCTGACTGAAACCTTCAAGTCCTTTAGTATTTATACAGAATAGCAACCATGGAATTCATCTCCTTGCAGCAAGCAACTGAAGATGCTTGCCCGAACAGTGTCATGGTACAGCCCTTCATGTAGCTCTTTCACTCAGTTATCTAATCAGCTGCATATCTGCGCCCCAGATCATCAGTGTTTGTCAAGTTAGACTCCTGGTCATATTTCAGAAATTGTTCTCGGTTGGGCAATTTTCCTTCTTGCTACTCTGTATATCTCATTTCTTCTCTCAACTTGTTATATTTAATTGTTTTTCTAGCCAAGAAGAAAGTTTTGTGACTCTGACCCCGTAAGAGTCAGGTACACTGGCATCGGCTTACCTCTCTAGGAAAGTAAAAGAACATTTTCTTGGTGATCATTTCCAATCAAAAGCTAACTTCATACTAGTAAAAAACCTTCAGATCATCCAGGATATTTATACTGGCCCCAATACATACATAGATAGAATGGTCATGGAGAGTGTTTATCTTCTTGAGGATCAAAGTTGTATGTAAGCATATATATATATATGTATAAGTAAGGTAAGAACAAATATAATAATATTGCATTCTCATGTCTGTTGTGTAACAAATGAGCCACCAACACTGTTTGATGGTAGTTACATGCATAACCGTATGCATTTCCATGTACTGAGGTAAAATATTACAATACATTCTTTTAGTAATTGGCAACTTATTGCAAGATTGTCTTCATCTTTACTCATTTTAGAAAACAAACGAACAGTATTTCCATGCACGTTGCTTCTATGCTTCTGTCCTAGTTATTCTGTCCAAAACATATTACTTAATTGTAGAAATTTCAAGGATATCTTCTCTTTCTCTCACAAGGATGACTAGTGGTCAATTAAGAAAAGCATGATTTTATAGCAAAGGAAATTTGCGGCTGGAAAGCTGCCTGGCAGAAAAGGACCTGTAGGTGTTGGTCAACAGGTGACTGAATATGAGCCAGCAGTGTGCCCAGGTAGCCAAGAAGGCCAGCAGCATCCTGCCTTGTATCAGGAATAGTGTGGCCAGCAGGACTAGGGAAGTGATCATCCCCCTGTATTAGGCACTGGTGAGGCTACACCTCAAATACTTTGTTCAGTTTTGGGCCCCTCACTACAAGAAAGACATTGAGGTGCTGGAGCACATCCAAAGAAGGGCAACGAAGCTGGTGAAGGGTCTAGAGCACAAGTCTTACAAGGAGCAGCTGAGGGAATTGGGGTTGTTTAGCCTGGAGAAAAGGAGGCTGAGGGGAGACCTCATTGCCCTCTCCAGCTACCTGGAAGGAGGTTGTAACGAGGTGGGGGTCCGTCACTTCTCCCAGGTAACAAGGCACAGGATGAGAGGAAACAGCCTCAAGTTACACCAGGGGAGGTTTAGATTGGATGTTAGGAGAAATTTCTTCAGTGAAAGGATTGTCAAGGATTGGAACAGGCTGGCCAGGGAAGTGGCAGAATCACCATCCCTGGAGTTATTTAAAAGATGTGTAGATGTGGTGCTTAGGGACATGGCTTAGTGGTGGACTTAGTGCTAGGTTAATGGTTGGACTTGATGATCTTAAAGGTCTTTTCCAACCTAAACAATTCTATGATTTTATGAAATGTTATTGTCTGCAGCACGTTTGGTCTGAGTAGCAGTTTTAAACTGTTTATTTGGCTTAATGTTCTATACTTTCTTTTTCAATATGTATGGAAAGAAAAATTAAATACTTAATACGATTTTCAACACTACAGAGGTATTTTTTGAATTACTTATGAATCACGTTATTTTTTCACATGTAAAAAAGTGTGACACAAGTAAAGAGTAAATTTGGGAAAATTAATTTGGAGCCTGTTTTGCTGTTAATTCTGATTTCTGCCTGCATCAAAGTATATAAGTCACTCTTCCTTAATTTTGGTTATCTGACTCCTCACTATGTATTCTACTAGCTTTCCAAAGTGCTATGTTTGAATTGAAAATCCTCAGAGCTGTCCCAAATGTTTTTTACTTTTTTGAGTTCTGGTGTCTCTCAAAAAGTTCCATTCTTTCTTGGTATGCAATGTTCTTTGACTTCTTTCAGTGATAAGTGGCTTTTACTTCCTCACTAAATGCATAGGGCCAGTGCCTCTAACCCAGCTGTACACAAGATAAAGGTTTTGCCCATATTTGGTAGCAGCAGTTCCTCAGACAGAGAGACAAAATATTTTTTTGGACCTCCTCTGTTGCTCTGCTGGATTTCTGGGGTATTCAAGTTATCTGCAGGTTTTAGATGCATGTTCTGTACTTACTTTTTACTTACTTCTCTGCTTATCAGCTACTGCTTCTGTTTCCCATACAACATTTCTGGTTAGTGATTAATGAGGTCTTGGATTTGGAACGTAAAACTAGAAGTTTAATATATCAACAGGTAAAATAACAAACATTACAGGAGAAAGCTTGGTGAGAGAGGTTTTGCCAGGCTGCTCAATACCTGCAGTTATTGTGAATTTGAATCTTACAAATGAGCCTGTCCCACCCACAGGTCCCAGTGTCTCTCAGGGCCACTCTTCTGTACAGTAAGACTTAACTTCGTTCAGGTCAAAATAGATAAAGAAAGAGTGCTTCGGAATCTCCATGAAAGATGTCCTTTCAGACAAGGTTTTGTCTTTCAATATTGGCATCCTGCTCTTCACAAATTCATAAGTGCCTCACAATTCCTGTTGAAAGAAGTAAACAAGCGCAGTTCCATGTGTTCATGTCTTTATGCAAGACTCTCTGTGATAAAGAGATGATCTCTTTCAGGAAAAAGCAGAAGGGAAAGGAAGAGAAGGCACTAAGATTTTCTATGAAGAAACATCAGATTGTTCCCTAACAATCAAAAGGTGTGGTATGTCTTATCAGACCTGTAAAATATACCATAAAAGATCCTTTTTCCCTGTTGTAAAGAGAAAAGCCTGTAGCTTAAACCTGAACAAAGAACCATAGGCAAACCCTTAATAAAACCAATTTCTTGTGTAAAACAGTTTAAAGTCTTTGTACTTTAAAATTTGAGGACATCACTTCATTAAGAAATGTTTCACAGAAGATGTTTATTGCTTCTAACCAAGATTTCCATTTTGAAGGTGAATATCTTGTTGCTATTTGAATATGTAGCTTGTGTAATCACTTGCAAAAATGTTTACTTATAAAGCATTCTCTACATACTGGAATGTTTCTATAGGAGAATTTGCTGGATATTTTGTTATCAGTAGTTGCCTGACATTGTGAATACTGAGATGTTGTAGGTAAAATGTAGCAAGTTCATGGACAATCCTTAATTGTTTTCTGAAATAACAAGCTATTTGAAGTTTAAAAATATGGAGATTAGCTGGAAAATTAGTAATTATCTAGCAATGCTTAGGCAACATCTTACCAAAATGATAAGGACAGGCTTTACTTCAACACTGGTTGATAAGAAAAAAAGACAATTGTTTCTTTGAGGGGTTTTTTTTTCCTTTAGTTTAAACACTTTAAGAGATATTTCAGTTTTAAAAGACTATTTATAGAGCAAAGGACTTTAATAAAATTGGAACATGAGCTATTTTGAAACATAATTCCACATCCTATTTTTAACCCTGATTGATCTAAAAGGATGTCACAGGAAATGACACCAAAAAGAAGAACTAAAACTCCGGCTTCAAAAATAGTACATGAATTTTCTCTTAATAAGGTCTAAACCAATGACAAATTTGCTGTATTGACAGATGCATATTCAAGACCTGATGATGCAAATTGTACCATTTCAAAGGCACTGAGCCAACTAGAAGATCACAGTACTGATAACTAAATCCAACAACCACCGTAGAGACATGCTTAAGGGCATAGAGAAACTCTGTGACCAATGCTCCCTCTAAAAGCAACATCTTTAAGCGGTTCCAAATGGTAGAGGATGAAAGTACCTGTGTAGTTTGTATCACCAGTCTCTGGCTCCGTTTTGGTTTGGCCCTGGCCAGCAGCCAAGCACCCTGTTGTGTTTAACCCCAGTTCACAGCTAGAACCGCATAGCCGCTCGCTCAGTCTCCCCAGTTGTGATGGGGAGGAGAATCAGGAGACTAAAAGTGAGGAAAAACTCATGGGTTGAGATAAATACAGTTTAATATATAGAACAAAAGCCACACACGCAAGCAAAGCAGAACAAGAAAATCATTCACTGCTTCCCGTCAACAGGCAGGTGTTCAGCCATCTCCAGGAAGGTGGGGCTCCATCACACATAATGGTTATATGGGAAGGAAAAACACCATCACTCTGAACGTCCCCCCCTTCCTTCTTCTTCTTTATATACTGAGGATGACGTCACATGGTATGGAATAGCCCTTTGGTCAGCTGGGGTCAGCTGTCCCGGCTGTATCCCCTCCAAACTTCTTGTGCCCTCCCAGCCCACTCAGTGGCAGGGTGGTATGAGGAGCAGAAAAGGTCTTGATGGCTTAGCAACAACTGAAAACATCAGTGTGGTATCACACTATTCCCATTCCAAATCCAAAACACAGCACTACACCAGCTGCTAACAAAAAAGTTAACTCCATCCCAGCCGAAACCACGACACATCCAGACAGCCACTCTCTCACACCCTCCAAAAAGAGCAGTCAAAATAGAGACAGTGCGATCATGTACCAATTACAGTCATGGGCAAAACAGCTGCTCATTCATTGGTCCCTCATGGGCTGTAGTCTCTCTGGTAATATCTGGCAATATCAGCATGGGTGTCCTCTATGGGCTGCAGTCCCTTGCAGCATGGATCCTGAAAGGCATTTCTGTAAAGGAGGATGGAATATGAAAATAATTCAGTCTTATGTCTCTTCTGGTCTTAGCTAGTTGACAGCCAGTGCTTGTCCTGCTAGCCCTGTTTCCTCATATGGCAACCAGGAAGGTCATCTGTTTTCCACCAGCTTGTCTATACAGTGGCGTATGACCTTCATTACAAGTGAGACATACAAGAGGAGGCTGGAACTATTCAGCCTCAAAAAGAGGAGGGTCAGGGGAGATCTTATCGATGTGTATAAATACTTGATAGAAGGGAGTAAAGAAGACGGAGACAGACTCTTTTCAATGGTGTCCACTAACAGAATGACAGGCAATGGACCTGAACTGAAATACATTTAAACATAAGAAAACATTTTTACTGTGAATGTTGTGAAACACTGGAACAGGAGGTCTACAGAGACTGTGAAACCTCTATCCTTGGAGTCCTTGGAGTAAAACTTGACTGGACGTGGCCCTGCACAACTTGCTGTAGTTGTCCCCGCTTTGAGCAGGAGGCTTTGACTAGGTGATCTCCAAAGGTGCCTTCCAAACTTAATAACGCAGTGATTCTGTGAGACTTCAGAAAGAAGAGGATAGATAGCTATGGATTAAACAAACAGGAATAAGGGTGCTTTCAGCTTTATTAGAAAAGAAACAGCAGCTAGAAGGGCTTAAATATTATGAAAATAATGCCAGCGACTTTTTGTACAAAGTTATATAGAAGTCATCTACTGCTACTCTAAGAAAACCTCTCCATTCATGCATGGAGAAGAGATTTTATGGTCTATTGTTATCTGTCAGGCTCAATAAAACCAAATATTTGGATGGAGCTTTGGTGGAGCTGAATGTTGAAGTTGTTCAAGCTTTGTCCAGAGCGCTGTGGGGTTTACAAGCTCCTCCTTTCATTAAAGGAATGAAAAGAAACATCCAGCTGTTACCTGTCTTTGCTGAGATTCTAATACACTTCTTTTCTTTGGTCTGAAAACAAGTCTTTCCCATTTAATAACTTAGTCCTAAGATTTCTGTGCTTGGCTTTATATTTTAAACAAATCACTTCCTATTCTGAGTTAGATGATCAGTCAGATGTTCAAGATGGGTATTACATACGAAATTAACTTCAACCATCCCTGCAAATAATCACCTCTGGGTCAGTAGAATTCACTAGTCCACAGTATAACAGAGAGAGAAAATAATTTATATCCTTTTGACACTGCAGGAGAAATTTTAATATCTAAACCTTCATGGATGAGGCAGATGTCTCTATGGGTGAGCATTACGCTCTGCAACCATTTTAGTTTTTCTATCTGTAGGTAATTATCTAAAATTGTATATAACAGCACATGGGAACCTATTCTATCTAATCTTAGAAAGCTGGTAAGATATTTCCTCTTTACCTCTTCCCCAAACATTTATATCTCATGAAAACTATGCTTCTGAGCAATGAATGAATGACACTGGGTCACTGAGTCATTGATTCAAGGATAACCTTCTCCAAGCTCAGGAGAGATGCATTCCAACAAAGAAGTCAGGCAAAAAAGCCAGAAGGCCTGCATGGATGAACAAGGAGCTCCTGGACACACTCAAAAGCAAAAAGGAGGCCCCCGGAGGGTGGAAGCAAGGACAGGTAGCCTGGGAGAAATACTGAGAAATTGTCTGAGCAGCGAGGGACCAGGTTAGGCAAGCTAAAGCCCAGACAGAATTAAATCTGGCCAGAGACATCAAGGGCAACAAGAAAAATTTCTGTAAGTATGTCAGTCACAAAAGGAAGATTAGGGAAGATGTGGGTCCTCTCCGGAAGGAAACAGGAGACCTGGTTACATGGGATATGGAGAAGGCTGAACTACTCAATGACTTTTTTGCCTCAGTCTTCACCTCCTAAATTGCAGAAGGCAAAGGCAGGGACTGAGAGAATGAAGAACCTTCTACTGTAGGTGAAGAACAGGTTTGAAACCATCTGAGGAACCTGAAGTTACACAAGTCCATGGGACCTGGTGAAATCCATCAGCTGGGGTCCTGAAGGAACTGGCTGATGAAGTTGCTAAGCTGTTTTCCATTATCTTTGAAAAGTCAAGGCAATCTGGTGAAGTTCCCACTGACTGGAAAAGAGGAAACATAACTCCTATTTTCAAAAAGGGAAAAAATGAAGACCCAGGGAACTATAGACCAATCAGTCTCACTTCAGTGCCTAACAAGTTCATGGAGCAGATCGTCCTGGAAACTCTACTAAAGCACATGGAAAATAAGAAGGTGATCAGTGACAGCCAACATGGCTTCATTAAAGCTAAATCATGCCTGACAAATTTGGTGGCCTTCTATGATGGAGTTACGTGTTGGTGGATAAGGGAAGAGTAACTGACATCATCTACGTGGATTTGTGCAAATCATTTGACACTGTCCCACACAACATCCTGGTCTCTAAATTGGAGAGGCATACATTTCATGGATGGACCACTCGCTGGATAAGGAATTGGCTGGATGGTCGCACTCAAAGAGTTGCGGTCAACAACTCAGTGTCCAAGTGGAATCCAGTGACAAGTGGCATTCCTCAGGGGTCATTACTGGGACCGGTACTATTTAACATATTTGTGACATAGACAGTGGAACTGAGCGCACCCTCAGCAAGTTTACTGATGACACCGAGCTGTGTGGCATGGTCGACATGCTGGAGGGAAGGGATGTCATTCAGAAGGACCTGGACAGGCTTGAGAAGTGGGCCCATGCCAACCTCATGAAATTCAACAAGGCCAAGTGCAAGGTCCTGCACATGGGTCCGGGTAATCACAGTACAAATACAGGCTGGGAGGAGAATGGATTGAGAACAACCCTGAGGAGAAGGACCTGGGGATGTTGGTTGATGAGAAGCCCAACATGAGCCAGCATTGTGTGCTCGCAGCCTAGAAGGCCAGTCGTATCCTGGGCTGCATCAAAAGAAGCGTGGCCAGCAGGTGAAAGGAGGTGATTCTGCCCCTCTACTGCACTCTCGTGAGACCCCACCTGGAGTATTGCATCCAGCTCTGGAGTCCTCAGCACAAGAAGGGTGTGGACCTGTTGGATGGAGTCCAGAGGAGGGCCACAAAGATGATCAGAGGGCTGGAACACCTCTCCTATGAAGACAGGCTGAGAGAGTTGGGGTTGTTGAGCCCAGAGAAGAGAAGGTTCTGAGGACACCTTATAGCAGCCTTCCTGTATCTGAAAGGGGCCTACAATAAATCTGGAGAGGGAATTTTTACAAGGGCATGTAGTGATAGGATGAAGGGTAATGGCTTCATACTGGAAGAAGGTAGATTTAGCTTAGATATTAGGAAGAAATTTTTCACTGTGAGGGTGGTGAGGCACTGGAACAGCTTGCCCAGGGAAGTTGTTGATGCCCCATCCCTGGAAGTGTTCAAGACCAGGCTGGATGGGTCTTTGAGCAACCTGGTCTAGTGGGAGGTGTCCTTGCCCATGGCAGGGGGTTTGGAACTAGATGATCTTTAAGGTCCCTTCCAACTTAAACCATTCTATGATTCTATGATTCACTGATCCATAGGGACATTAGTAACTTTCTGAAGCAGGACATTGTCTTCCTAAAACATGTTTTTTCTTGGAAGTTCTCTGAATTATGTACTAATAAAGAGAGTTATTATTTCCTTGTCAGAACAAAGAAGGTGCTTCAGATGTGATCCATCTGTTGCATACTTTACTTCTACTGTTGATTGCCATTGTATACCATAGGCATTCCTTCCTAATAGACTCAGTATAAAGAAAATCACACATCTGTTTGTGGATGATTCAAGACCACAGTGATACCTAGGGTGAAGTTTTTCCTTCTTCTTCTCATCACGTCACAATAACCGAAAAGAAACAGAAAGAGTCTGTTGCCTGCATCTGCAAAGTTTTATTAGCTACCGCATATACATAACACCATAAAGGTGTTACCATGTGACAAGTTTGAACAACATTTGATTTAAAATTGGTTCTATGAAAACTAATAAAATGGAGCAATATTGGTCTAATAGGGTTGTTCTTTTATGGATCAAGTCAAATGGTGCACAGAACATTTTTATTCTCCCTAGCTAAATGTATCTAGTTATGTAATGGCCAGACTATTGCAAAGGGAATACTAATGATAGTAAACAGCCAGGGCACTCTATTCCAAATCAAATGGGTTCAGAGATTACTCATTTTCTTTTAGAATAACAAATGGATTTGTCAAGAATAAACAGAAGGAAACCATAAAAATGAAACACCTGCTATTTCTTTTTCACAGATGTGGCTGCATATGGGCAAAGATACTTAAATATAAAATACTGGAATTATTACCCAGAAAATTAATCACTCTGTGGTCTCATAACATCAAACAGAACTAATAAGAAAAAAAAGAAAGTTCTGAAATCTGTACCCACTAGCACAGTTCCAATGAATCTTCTATCACTAATACCCATGTTATTGTTTTCCCAAGGATTTTTATAAAATATTGTCTTTAAGTTTCAAATTGTTATATGAGTTCACAAATCATTAACATTGAGTGTTCATTTTCAGTACACTAAACAACAGCATCAGATATCTGTTTAATCACAAAGAATACATTCTCTCTGAAAGAACTTTGGAGATGGCTTCTCTCAGCTTTTGACATTAAGATGAAGATATTAAAATTTTGGCTTCACTTTTGAACATAACACCAGGCAGATCTGGATAAACAGTGATGGTATTTATTATTCTTCAGTTCTCTGCAGGAATATATAGGTTCTATGTAGTTCATGGTGAACCAGTGACTATTACATATATATCAGCAGTCTATAGATAGAATTACGACTAATTAAATAGTCCAAAATTTAGGGGTTTGAATTTAGCTCTCTTTTCTGTCATCATATGGTATGTGGCTTCTGATACTTACACATTCACAGGTGAAATTCTGGTCCTGTAAAACTGTAGTGGAATTTTGTCTATAGCTTAAATGAGATTTCATCACCTATCTCATTTGCCACTCATAAAATAGAGGTGTAAATACTTCTATTCCCTATCACACATTTGGTTTTATTTTTACATAGGTCAACATACAGTACCTAGGAGAAGAAGTCACAATGCCTGCTGTTTCTGCTTGGGTAAGTCAATAAAATAGTCTCAAAAAGATCCTTCTTAGAGGCTAGAAAAACATGATACTTCCTCATAAAACTTTTAACTTTTTGCATAAAAAGCTTTTATAATTGTTATTATTACTAATCCTGATGGATTGCAGAAAGGTAATATGATAAAATATGATTTAATGTAGTTTATATTCATTAATAAATATTCAGCTATAAGGTGTATTTCACACATAATTTGGAAAGTATCAATTATATGTCATATCAGAGCTCTAATTTGCCCATTCTCTGCACTTACAGGATGTGGCTAGTTCCAGACATCCTATAACACGTAGGCAAGAGTGAGTGAGATATTCTCTGAAGGGTAAAAGAGCCAAAGAACCCAAGAGCAAGAGGAAGAGGGGAAACTGGAAGTTATCTAAATTATGGGGAGAGAAACTCTTGACCAAACAGAAGTAAATAAATCACAGCATAATTGAGGGTGGAACAGGTCATTCTTGATGTGTTTGGGAATCTTTTTCATGAATTCTTCAGGCAATTTCCTTGTCCTATACCCTTACTCTCTACAGTTCATGCAAAATGGAGCTAAGAGAGTGTGGAAATCTGGGTGTATTTACTGTTCTGGCAGCTGTTCTCTGTTTTCTTCCCTCAGCTCCTATGTCATTCCATGTCATCCCCTATGAGATGAAAGTGACTGTAGACACTGCAGCAAGAGGTTGTGAGAGTGTAGCACACTATGTAGTGAAAGAGTTCTGTCCAGTTATAGGAATGTGTATGGGTTGACTGACCTTATTCCCCTGGTGTTTGCTATGCATGAGCTTGTTGTTGGAGACAAGAGGTTATTTGCTGGACGTACTTTCTGCTGATTTCTTTTTTGACACAGAAAATTACCCTGGTGCTTTCAGAGCTGTCTGACAGAGGTTACTCTTTTCTCTCTATGCATCTTCTTCCCTGTGTATTTTATTTCATCAAGGGTCTCACTTGTGCTTGAAAACAAGGTCTCTCTGCAAAAGTGTTTGTGATGACTAAGATGAAGAGTGAGAATGGGTGGAAAAACATGGAAGGCATGTGTGTATGGCTTATACTGTGGGTGTGCTGACTTGCTT
Organism: Burhinus oedicnemus; assembly: GCA_008921705.1. Lineage (NCBI taxonomy): Eukaryota > Metazoa > Chordata > Aves > Charadriiformes > Burhinidae > Burhinus > Burhinus oedicnemus. The sequence continues at coordinate 1,246,890 of VFFE01007070.1, read as the reverse complement.
GAGTGTATGGTCCAATAAAGTACTGACAGCTGAAGTCCTGAAACTGAGTTCTATATGTCCCTATTGCTTCTCACTGTGCAAATTGGCTTCTAAGATAACTGCTTTGAAACAGATGATGAATTGTGACTAAACATAGTTATAGACACAGATATGTAATTTTATTCAGATAAATCAGGGTTCCAGAGACTTGAGGAAGCCTTGGGATTCTTGAATGATTCTTACACTGTCTGTTTATTTCTCCTGGTGTTGGTCCAGAGCATAGCTAACTCAATCAGGAATATTATTTACTCCTCCAAATTACCTTGCAAAGACTAAGGCACACTCAAGTCTGTAATAATTCAGCAGTAAATCATTTACAGCATGATTCAGAGCTGTTCTATGTCTGTGGAATTTGCCTCATTAACTTCAATGGACTTTGCTGACAGTGCATGTAAAGAGACTGATAGATTAAAAGCATAGCAGTTGTGAAGGTTTAGTTAAACCCCAGGCTTAACTGGGTGTGTTGATAGAATTTTACCTAGATATTTTACCTACAATATTTCACCTACAGCTTATGATGACTGTGAGCTAGCTGTAAGAAGGAAAGCAAAACTATACCAGCTTGCTTAGCAGAAGTGTTTGATTGTCCGCTGGAAGTCTGCTGCCTTTGAGTGAGTTGACAAGCAAGTGGAAGTTTCAGCTATAAATAAAGAATACTGCCATCTCAATATTAGAACAACTTCTAGATGCAATCCTGAAAGGGCTTTGGTCAAGTAATATAGAAAAAAAACCTCCAAATCATGGGTCAAATATGCAACAAAATATAGTTTAGGGAGCATTTGGAATAATTAATGTGTGAAGCTGTCAGAACCCTGAGGGCACTAATAGGCCTTAATAGCTCTGCCCAGCCTCACTTGGGACCTCCAGCCAAAACCATGAGCTCAAGAACTCTATTTAAGCTTGACCCTATTTAATCTTGGCCTATGACTGTCAGTCTGGCCTCTATGCCTGGCCATGAGTCTTGCTGATCACGACTTCCCCAAACACATGCTGATGTCAGGGTCCTGCTTTGCCATCATAAAGCTGTGTCTGATCCTGGTTGCCCTCACAGGGTCTCATCACAAGCTGACTTCCTTGTCTTGGCCTGACTCTCTGGGCGTGCCTGATGCCATGGGTTCAGGGCTGCTAGCTCTGAGATTCCGCTTATCTCCTGGCTGTTGTGGTGGCCTGACAAAAGGAAACAAAATAGAAAAGACATGAGAAGTGAGTTTTTGAAGCTGCTTTTCTAAAATATGAATGTCATTAACTGAGAAATGTAAATGGCAAAGGAAGGTATGAATCTAGATTATGAAATGGTTTTATTGTGTATCTTTAGAGAGACGGCCGTTTTGCTGTTTGTATAACAATAAAGTAATGCTAATTCAGGTATACTCTCATTCTCTGGGAACCTGTAGTTTGTTACAACCGTTTTGGACCTGCAAGTCAATGAGATAACACTACTATGTATCAAAGTAATATGTATTTTGTCAGCTTTATTTAATATGATTAACCAACAAGTAGTTGCTCAACAGTCTTGTTCAGGTTTTTGCTCCTATCTAGATGTTGTCAACATGGTCAAAAGCCCTTGAATGACTTTGGGAGGTATATTAAACTTCCAATATAATCAGTAAATACTCATAAAGAAAATTCTGGTAGCATGTTTGGCCTAGTTAATTAAAAATATCAGGCTGATGTTCTTGTGAGAGCTCTTCTTGAAGAGGAAGGAGGCACTTAATGTTATATCATATTGGTGATCGTATTTATTATAGCAGTAGAAAAACCTATGTTACTTTTATAGACAGCTTGTAGTCAACGATTAGTATTTGTTAGCCATGTTTAGCAGTTTTTAATAATCAGATTATAATTATTTTGCATGCCCGAGTTTAAAGCTTTTGAGTGCTGCTAAGATGATACTTCTTGAAACTTTCATGTTATATCTTTAAGGAGCAGAGACAAGACAAGGATGGAAAATTAAGAACATAAAGACCATTCAACGTGGGGAGCAGTGAATTCTATTCAAATTGTATATGAAGTACAGATTCCTTCAAACTCCTGGGAATACCAGCAGCACAGCAGTGTGAACAGATATTGCTAGTACTTAATGAGTTTGGATGGATGCAGAACTGGATATGTTTCTACATTGCAATTTTAGGTTAGCCAGACTTTGGGAGAATGCTTTATGTTTAATTCCTGCTCTGCATCTGGGAAGGTCCTAAATAAGTGTTTTTGAGGATCTGAGACTAAAATATTAACACTAGTTGTGCATAAGATTATCAACATGAGTTTGGTTTTCACTCAGGCACAGCTAGATTAGTGGAGTTTGAAAGCAGAAAAGTCAGGTTAGCATTCAGCTGAAAACTGGAGGAGACATAATGGAGATAAGGAGAGCAAATATGCATAATCTGGGAGCTGAAAAATAGTAAAAAACTACTAAAATATTACTTTTGTTTTTTAATTGGTGCTGGTTGGGTGTTAAAATGTTAAATCATAACATTTTAGAACCCGAACATCTCTAAAGATCAGTGTGCAATTCTGGTGCCAGGGGAGACTGCTTACCCCCTGCTATTTTTAGATGCTGTAAGTACAGGGGATCAATATTTCATGGTGTCTAAAGCTGAGGGTATAGCATCAGCTAAAGGACAACGAAGTAGCATACTTTGCCAGGTCCTTTCTGAAGGATACAAGTTAAACGGGTGAGGACCAGTAGCTCTGTACTAAGCAAATCCATTGCTTGCAGAGCGTTCTAAAGGCTAAAAACATGTTTGGGCCTCCTTGCTTGTTGTTGCAATCCTCTAGCAATTACTTTGGGTATTCTGAACATATGTTGCTCTTACGCATGGGGTGTTCTCCATCTCAGACTTCCCCAGATGGTGTACAGGCCTTACACATCCATGTGTTTTGTAGTCCCTGTGAGCTCAGTAATTCAAAAGACTGTCAACAATATGTCCCCATGGTATCAGGCTCCTCACAGGAAATGACATCTCTGTTACTGGATGGAAAGCTGACTTTCTGTTCGCCCATGCGGAAGTCAGAGGTGAGATTTATTAGGGCTGAGTACTAATCCTCTTGACTTCTCTCTTGGGTTGTAGAACATAATCTTCATTCTTCTTTAGGCATAAATTCTCTGAATCCCTTTACATAAATCCAAGATTTGATACAGTATTAACAGGCAGACTCATGTGAGTTAGTACAGCAGTACAGACACCGTCAAGGAGTAGCCTAATAACTTGAGGATGGAGCTAAGGACCCTAATAGATTTGTCCAGTGCAGTCTGAACTCTAAACCATGACATCTTCACTTATTAGATGTGCTGGTGCAACTCCAGTTGCACTTGGCTGCAAAAACTACTTTAAGTGTATTACAGACACAGGCTGAGGTCAAGAAGACTATTCTCATGCTTTAAATAAATGGGAAGAATATCCTTATATGATGTAAATGGTTCTTTGTAAACCACTTTTGGCATGGAGAGCTTCCTTTCCTTCTGTCAATTTTTTTGTTTGTGTTTCAGAACTCAACTGTTTTCAGCAATTTAATTCTCCATGTCAATGTCCTCCTAGACTTGGTCAACAGGGCTACCAATCAATTTAGTAAAAATACATGGCACAAAATTCAGTTTAGAGGCCCTGGAGCCTGGAATATTTCATTAGCAATACATTCTCTAGAGCCAAAGTACACCCCTGTAAAGAGAACCTGCATGAAGTCTCATAATTAAGTCTTGCAAAAGAGTGGATTTCTCTCATAAAGAAACTAAAGTGTAGTAAATATTAATGTAAGGTCAGGACCACGGAAGAAATTGTAAACTAAGACATCACCTCCACTGTTCTTTTTCCTGTCTGTATGTATCTCTTCTCTGACAAATAAATTGGAGTAAGTACTTCACTCTTTATTTCTCTATAGACCTTCATTCAGCATGCCTCGGGTTCAGAAATTTGGAGAAGCAATTTAAGTAGGCACTACTTAGACCGGAATTGTCTTTAAATAGGGCTCCTGGAGTAACTTTACGTTGTAGTCTTTATTTTTTTCTAAATCAGTGATAGGTTCACTCTGTCAGGCTGGAAGGACCCGGCTTTGCTTCTTCTTATGTCTGTTGCATGAAGATGTAAGATTGCTTTACAAAAATGTCTATAATTTTTGTTAGTAATGAGGGATATTATTACAAAGAAAGTTCTGTAGACCTATAACATTAAGATGCAACTATTGCTCTGAAAGCTCTTTCTCTTTGTATAAAATGATCCAATGGAAATTTTTTTTTTTATAATTTCCTATTATTTTTAAAAGATACGGGACAGTTGGTCGTGAATGTTTTGAGAGTGTATCAGATCCAGAATCTCTCTGACAGATAATTTGAAACCTGACAGACCTAACAAATATCTTATTAGTCTTCTGATGAAACCAGGGATGTAAATTCAATGTTGGTGAAACATGATCACTTTGATTTGTGAAGTGCTTTGGAATGTAAGATACTGTATGCCAGAACAATTTAAAAGGACATTTTTCTTCCCTATTTGGTTATGGAAAAACATGTAGCTTAGAGGTAAGGTAGGAGTCAAGACAGCAAACGTTTTTCTTTCCTACTCTGTGCAGCAAGAAACAAATTAAAGTCAAGAGAAGGGAAAATGTTCTAACAGCAAATTGAACAGCAAGTTGTATATCTGTTTAAAAAAGCAGGACCACAAGTTCCATTAGTAACACCTAAAACAACATTTGCGTTTAATCATCATGATTATATTCATTTGAGTGTCTTCTGCAATTGTAAGCACAGAATGGCTCCAAAAAACTCACTGGAAAAAATATTAAATTATATAATGCATTTAAAGTAAAAAACCCGTGCTTCTGCTACTGTCCCCAGATTGTCTGCTTTTAAGACAAGTAAACAGCTAGTAGCATCAATTTAATGTTTATCAATGTAATAGGCTGGTCTTCAATGGAAGGTTTCTGTGACTTCTGTCATGAGGTCCAAGTGCAGCACTGAAAACTGCTATTGCATCTTGTAACAGAGGCCTCTTTTTATAAAAAGGTGGTACTAGTGGAGGGGAGACAAATCCTTTAACTCTGTACTTAGGGCTGGTGATGTCTGGTTAGAAGAGAAGATGTGGGAGTTTACTTCATGGGTTTGCCATTCCAAGTAAGTTCTTTTGTCTTTCAAGATCTATTCATATAAGGTAGATCAGAGGGCAGTTTCATTGTGAGAATAATGGAGATTTTTGACAGAATATATCTGAGCTACTGCCCAGCTATAGTACTTGGCATGTAACAGCTTGAACAAGTAAGACCTAAACAAGATAAAAATCCCGAAATGAAAGCCCCTAAAAATTATATCCAGATAAAGTTTCTATTGGAGTCACAACAATAACCTGTAGGGAGGACAAGACAACACCCCAACCTAATGAATTTCCTTGCTTGTGTCTTAGAATTGCTCCTTCATGCTTTTTATTCAATGGAGGACATAATTCTCATTGTTTATGTTCACAAAGGTCATCTGCCCTTGATAGAGTTATTTCAGCTTTATACCAGTACAAGAACAAGTGTCAAGCCCAGTGAACCAGTGTTTGCTCAATTAGAGCCAAGGAAATCTCCACACAGTCACAAATCAAATACTCCAGTCCTTTTCTGTTCTGCTAATGGTTATATATTGCTGGTCACATACAGATAAATCCTTGAGATCCCAGGCAGTAGTTACTCATTCATGACAGTATGTATACACATATATATGCAAATACATGTCTCTCTAGATATGCGTATTGAGGTACACATATGCATGTATATATGTGAACATGCATATCCTTATATGATACCTTTTTATTCCAAGACATTTTTTTCAAGTGTTCCCAAATACAAGAACCATATTGAAGAAAACAGTTATGTAAGACAGACCTAGACACCACTGCTGTACTTTCCTAGCATTCTTTTTTGGTATCTGTATATGAAACTACACATACCAATATCTCCAATTTCATGTGCAAATAGTTATGCATGTTTGGTTACCTGGTCTGCCGGTATAGTTGTTAGGCTTAGGTAAACTGGTGAAGCAATTCAGTTGATCAATTAATTGGTTATCATGCAGTCACAGCAATCACGCATGTACTATGTGGTGATGAAACATTGTCGTGGTTTGGGCCAAATTGGCCCCATCGGGTGGAACAACAGATGCTCTCTCTCCTGCTCCACTCTGAAGGGAGGCAGGAGAGAGACAAAAAAGAGACTTATGAGTTTAGGAGGAACTAAACTACTTTAATGAAATATTAATAAAATAATAAAAAGAAAATAATGAAAAATCTACAAAACCATATCAAGCTCCCAGGATTACAATCACGTCACCAACAGGCACTTTGGAAGTCCCAGACTAGACTCAGTGGTGGATGGGAAATGGATTCCAGCTCTGGATTCAGGATCAGGATCAAAGGCAGACGAACAGATAGAGTCTTCCTTGGATATTGGCTATTGAAGAACGAGGGCTGACCCTTTGACCCCTCAGCTTTTATACTGAGCATGAGGCAGATGGGATGGAATACCCTGTTGGTCAGTTTTGGGTCACCTGTCCTGTCTGCTCCTCCCCACAGGTGTGACCCCTCTACGCTTTTCCACTTCTGACCCTCCAACAGGGCAAATAACAAAGTTGGCTGCCCTTGGTTGTTATAGCAATAAGTATAAGCAAGAGCCTTTCTGCGAACCATTCCTTGCCATCAACTATAAACATCGGTCTTATCACTCTGAGAGTGATATGCGATATAACGCTGCACAATACGCTGTTAATTTCAGTAGTTAGAAGAGGCCTAGATAAAAAGTAGTTACTGAACAAAATTTGTCCTGTTCTACCTCAAACTAGGACATACATACCAAGTGGGACCACAAATCTGTGCATCCAAGTTTGCAATTGGACAGATAGCTCTGAAGATATTGTTAGTCTTTTCACTTTTCTTTCTCAAAAAGACTACTGTTGTAAAAATTGGGCAAACAGCTCATTGAGGTTTTGTTTGTTCATTCAAAAAAAAAGATGCCATTTTGTTTGACTTGCAATTTAGAGTGCTTTAATAACTACTTTTCTGACAACAAATGACAAGCTCCTGGGACTAGTGTTTCAGAGTGAGTAGTGGATCACAACCCAATGGAATTGTTAAACTCTGCTTTTAATGTATAGAAGGCTCAGAAAATCCAGCTATTATTGTGACTGGCTGGACTAGCTTTGGGGCTTCTTAAATGTTTGCTGGCTAGCAGCTGCTTATTACAGCATTTTTTTTCCTCCAAAACATTAATAACAACATATACAACCCCCTCAAAACACATCTCAAAATGTCAGGTCCCAGAAGAGGATCTAATAAAACTACAGAGTGGCCTGTTACAGTCAGAATGATAGCCATTAGTTCAGCTCTGAATATCAGGAGACATTTAGCCAAGCATACTTGCTGGCTGTTGAATCTGGTTTGACATAGACCCATTTTTCTACAGATTGACAGTTAAAACTAGATTCTGTACAGTCTGTGAACTGTGATTTTTATATCCAGCAGTGATTTGAAAAACTAATGCTAATGCAGATTTATAATAATGAACTCTGAGTGAATGTCCTCATTACCTGCCCCATTTTCAAGACCCCTCTTATAATATTAAAAGTTGCCTTTTTTTTTATTTAACACTATTTTTTTTTCCTTTTGCCTTTTTGCCATTACTGTTTTCAACAGAAAAACTCCTAATTATCCTGGCTACTCAGTCCCTTCTATTTATAATGGTTTTCTTATCCATCATTATAGTGTGATCACACTAATGATAGTTTCTCATACCTCTGTGGTGTAATTAATGTAATATTGCAGGCTGAAAAACATCATTTTCAAAAAGCCTCTTAACTTTTATATGTTCATTTGCGGCTATCAAATAATGTGCATACACTGTGGAACACAGGAGCTGCCATAAGAGAGCACAGTACTGGTCCATCTACTGTGATATCCCATCTCAGTACACAGCCAATCGCATATATTCCAAAAGAAAATATAATTTCCCCATTGGCCATAATAGTAAAAATAACTGAATAGCACTGCCTTACCCATGGGGGAAGTTTGTTGCGATTGTGTTTAACTGTTGTAGCACATCATCCACATCATTCATTCCCAGTACAAAGCCCTGCTAAATGCACTGATGTCTGGGGCATTCTAGAGATCAAGGGAGGTGGAGGGGGAAGATTAATATGTCTCATTAAAACAATTGTGTGCCTCTGCGGTCAGTCTGAATGTAACAACCAGAGCAGAGTCTGAACTTGCATTCTTCTGTCTTTACTTTGAATTAGTCTGATTTTACATGGAGTTATCCCTACTCTCTGGCCTGTTCAAGTACTCCCTGTCCTAATAGAAGTCTGGGCTGTCCATATCCCGTATGTCCTGCACATCTCTTGCTACATTCCCCAGTTATGTTGTGATCTCTCCTTTGTGTTTCGTTCTCTAGCCTGTACTTTCTCTTTGTGTGTTTCAGCATGTGTAATGACAAGATTTACCTCACTTTGACTGACCAGGTGTTTGTGGTTGGTTTTAAAGGCCAATCTGTTAATTGGAGTGGGGGTTCAGAAGCAGAACGGACCTAGTCAGTGAAGCATGGCTGCGTGTCCAATCTTGCATCTCCATGCAATACAGCAGCCTTATCTACAGGTGTTAGGAAATTCCCTCTGTAGAGATGCTTCACAGTACAGAGTCCTCTATGGGATAAACATCACTTTATTTTCAATAACTTTTTGCTGATAGCTTATTGAACAATATCACCTAACATACATACAACTTGCTGGCATTCCTTCCAGGCTGTCAAGGTTAAAGTACAGACCACCTGCATTGGCTGGTCAGCTCAGAGAGTAGAGGACAAAATGTATTTCAGACTTTCAAGCCTTAATATTGTTAATGTCTAATGCTAGGGCAGACTTTCACAATCCCTTCCCACTGCAAATCTTCCAAATGCCTATAAAATTTTCCCTCAAGTTCCCAGCTGAACTACCAGAACTCCTAATTTCTCTGTTGATATTAATGTGGCTCTAATTTTGTGGCAGCTGGTGGGAGATTTAAGCCATTGCAGTATCATCTTAAAGCTAAAGTGTGTCTGTGGAGTGACATTTGCCAAATAAGTGCCATATAACCGGAACACAAAGAATTTTATTAAAACCATTCCTAGGCTCACACCATCTGTTTGGAAGGAAGACAAAATTCACGGAGCAAAGTGACCCAATCAAGCAAACTGATGTGCAGAATGTTATAGTAAAAACAAAGCAAAGCAAATACAGAATGACAAATTCTGGGTTGTATTCTTTTCCTCTGTTGTGGTAGGTACTCTACCTTTTATTTTGGAATGGTGGGATATGGATTCAAAGGTGGAGGCAAGTTATTTGGATCACAATGCTCAGCCCAGAGGAGGTTTGTATTTGTTATTCATTTGGGGTTGATTTAGCATAGCTCGCTATGAGAAACAAGTTGGCCCAGTAGGTCAGTTTCTCAGGAGACAGGCTGTCTAATCCTGCCTTTGTTACCGTCTTTTTCGGCAACTTTGGATTAATTGCTTTTTCCAACATATGTGTCATTTTGTCTGTTTACTCCGGGCTGTACAACAGGCATATAGTAAAAGGGTTCCCAGTCAGCATTAAGATCTTGGTTGATACTATAATATTTGAGGATATATTCTTCATCCCGTAGTCAAAAATTCAGAAGTGTTTCCTACTGTCAGGGGCTTCCTGGTCTACTGCTGTAGGAGTACCTGGGGAAACACAGGCCTCTCCTTGTGAAATGTTAACACCCTGTTGCCCTGCAAACATGACTCACCCAGGCAGTCTCTTCTTGCTGGTTTCCTAAGTAAAATTCAGAGTTTTCCTTCTTTCCTAGAAGTAGCTCCAGAGGTGCTGCGCTTCCAGTTCATCCACTGGAAATTTCTGTGAGTGGAGAGAAATGCCAGACAACTAAAATGTTATTGAGCTTTATCTTTATTCTGTCAGACTCGTTTGCAGTGATATTTTCTCCACAAATTGCAGCCTCCCCTGAGTCTGGAGCTAGCTTTGGTCTCCATGTAGCAGCTTGACTTGTATTAAATTCCAGTAACCCAGAGAAAGATGTGTAGAGACTTGTGTTATGGAACTGTTTCTAGGTTAAAAGTAGCAAGATGGGGAAATAAAATTGCTCTGATTGGGGGTTACAGCCAAAACATCTTTCTGAGTCTTTCAGATGTTGAGGAAATGCTTGTTTTGGTTGTTCATCCAAACACTACCTGTATGATGACCAAGAAAACTCACCAAATAAGCTTTCAGTTATAGAATTTCCGAGCAGAAAACCGCTCAGACACTACCTTCACATGGAACTGTTTTAGATGCAAAATACTGTACTCTGTCCTGTGTCTAAAAAGTTAGAGTTTGTACTGTGTGTCAGAGAGCCCTATAGTATTTAGAAGATTTAGCTCACCATCTGCACATATAGTTATAAGTATAGTATAATCCCCCCTTTAGAGATAGAGAAGTATAGGGAAGTATAGATAGGGAAGTATAATCCCCCCGTTAGAGATAGAGAAGTCTTAAGGAAGGTAACAAATTGGCCTGAAATCATACAGGAGGTGTCTTGACAGAGTGCATATTTGAAAAGCTCAAGTTGTCTACAGTTAGAATTGGTCCTGGGAATTTGATCAATTCTTCTTTCATCACAGTTAATTTCCATACAAACAAAGGTAGAATTAGTTCTGAAAATCAGGTATCAGCAAGACAAATCAGGCATTTGGACTTTCATTTGGTGATTTCAGGTTGGGAAATCCCCTTTTGCTTAATACTTGTCACCTTCCTCAGTGAAGATTCTACTCTTGGCAATCAAGTGTGAGGTAGGAGCTATCTTTTAAAATGAGACCCAATAACAGACTGCCTCTTCCTTCCCAGTCCCCCAAATCCTTGCCTAAGGACTGAGCCAGAGGAAGAAACCTCCCAACTGAGAGCCTAGAGACACTTGCCTCCCGTAACTGGAGCTGACTTTGGATCACCTTCATTTCTGAGAAATGATGGGTTGACAGACGGAAGAACTATGTGACTTCTGCAAACAAGGACAAAAACCACAGCAGCAATGATCAGGAAGGAGAGAGGGGAGGGAAATACTTCCAAAGTGCTACTGCTTCTGCTGCTGTAAATGTGGAGCATGATGTATGTGGTAATTTGTGCTTTGTTTTTCCTGCTATTTCATTACACATTTACTGTTTTCAGACATACGCAGGAGCCAAGTACTATGGAATGTTTTAAAATGAGAAGTGATGCACTCTCCTTTCCCAGCTCACTCAACTGCAAAGACCAAATTCCTTGACTGTGTAAGGGCAAAATGATAGATATGTTGGAATGCACACAATTCAAGATGTGAACAGTGAAGCAAAACACCTGCTCAGAAATACATCTCTGGGATGAACTTCTGCAGAAATTAGCTCTGTTTCAGGGGTGGGAAGCTACGCACATGCATTTACTGCAGTTGAAGTTGGCAAAGAAACATTTTCTATTTCTTTAACATGTGAATTGCAGAAATGGATTTTCTAAATGAAAGATTTCCACCACTAAATCCTTTTAAGTGTGTCCTAGTTCCCAGAAGACAGCTTGGAAATTGCTCCCAGGCAACAGACACTTATTTCAATGTGTAATATTCAGTGAACCTTTCAAAATACCCTTAATAATAAAACCCCTGTGTGTGGACATCAGACTAATATAGGTGATTTATTGATTACATTTCCTCTGAAATATGAACTGGACTGGTTAACTCAGTGCCCCTACAGAACCTGAGAAATGCAAACTATAGAGGGATGATTAGAGAAGATGAACAGAAACACCTGGCTCAGCAAATTAACAGGTGTTTGAATTCTGTTCTGTAAGCAGGCAGCAGAAGTAATGATTTAAATCCCTGGCCAACTTGCACTTCTGCTGCACAAAGGGAGAATAGCTGCAATTTTGGTGGTGAAAAGGAGTTAACCTAATCAAAAGTGGATGTTTCCTAATACATCTATGTAATAGATCTGCATTATCCATTTGTGACCATTACTTAACTCTCCAGTACTAACTCATACAGGTCATCTTTTTAATTTTAATAGGATTACTGGAGGTGAATCTTAGCCTGTGGGGTATGAGCTAGCCTGGTGTCTTTACACCCCTTTTATCTCAAAGCAGGGAATGAAATTAAAATGGTATATTGTCTCTGAGGTGAATCTTGGAAAAGAAGTGATGCATAAGTAAGTTTAATTAATTTATACAGCAGTGAAAGGGAGTCTACATCTGTCTGAAGACTGTCAAGTTGTTTTTCTGGAAAATTCTAAACATTACAATTCTTAATTTATAGTGGACAGACTATCTTGAGTTTAGAGAATAAAATGCACTTAGTTCCTGTGACTTTAAGGTTTAATCATAAAGTGGGCTTTTATTTTGCTGTACATTAGAGACCATAGAAGGGAAAATAATTGTACTTTCAGAAAAGGTGTCACCTTAAAATGAAAGTCAGTGGATCTGGGAAGTAGTTTTGAGTAACTAAAGGAAATGAGGAAACATTTAAGAACCGATTTGAATTCAGTGAGATGAGCAGGAAAAAGTGGCAAAGATACAACATTATTTGTGTTGAATAAAATTTTCCTGCCCGTCTATGACTGTAACCAAACAGAACAGAAGAAAAGATGACAGTGTGCAGTTCTCTCTACGCTAGCATGAAATAAACAAAAGATTTCCAAAATAATCCTCTAAGAAAATGACAGAAGCCAGTGGAAGACAAATGTTTGCATGTTAGCATTTTGTAAGATGCTTTATTGAAGGTGATCTTGGTTCTATGCATAACTTGTTTTATGATGGGTTGAGCACACTGGAATTTTTTTCCTATTCAGAAGACCGGATGATCGACTACTTTGAGAATGTTCCTAATCTGTGCATACCTAAGTTCTAAACTTGACTTTCATGCTGAGTTGTTGAGCACCTGATGAACCTTTCTGGACTGCTGTTCCCTCACGTATACAATTTAATGCACTTCAAAAGGCTGTTTGGGGGATTAGTCAGGCAATGTGTGTTTGCACAGTCTTCTATCTCAGTGCTGCGATTTAATGATTTGAGCCTAAAGTGTACAAATACACAGCTATGTTACCAACATGTTACCATTACTTTGATACATAAATGAACATTACAGATCTTCCAAATAAACAGCAAAACTACATTCATTATAACACCCTCTGCAATGCAAAACATTAAATATAACTTCACCTTCTCTACATTTTTTCTATATAGAGATTTTTTTGGCATATACTGCTGTAGTCATGCAAGTTACTATCCCATGTGCACCCAACTCCATTATATTTGATGGGGCAGTGACAACTGAGAGCAAATTGTATTGACAGACCCTTCTTGAACATAATTACTCCAAAAAAGCCATCCTGAATCAATTAATAGTGTAACTCAACTTTAATTCTGAGGCACTCCAACATTCAGAAAAGCAATCAATCTTGTGGCATGGAGCCAAATGTTGTACAGCCTACCAGATGAGTAGTCACTGGCATAAGGGAGTCACTTATTTATATCACATTAACATCAAGAGAATGGATTTCAATGGGAACAGTGTCCTCAATAAAAAGGCCAAGTTTAAACCTTGTGTACTTACATGAAGACAGTTCCTATCACCAGCAGTGTCCAAGAGAGACAGTTATATAGAGATGCCTTTATTTTTCAAACCTAATTAATCAGATATCCATTCACAACCATGTTTACTGGGATTGAAGGTTTCAGTAAAAGCAATAAGGTTTCCCACCCTCCTTTCTCATTGCCCTGTGATAGGTCTGTGTGTTTCCAAAGACAGACCCTCTCTTAACATCTAAACCGTGAAGAACCTCATTACCATGAAGTGTCCTCTATAAAAATAAAGAGCAGGAGGTGGGAACCTTTCTTTTTGTCCCCCTTTAAAGAGGCCTTTCTCACACCCCCTTAGGACAGTCATAATATATGATGGTGTAATGTGACAAAGAAGACCATGCTGACATATTGTGCAATGCTGCCTAGTTGATAAGGAGCTGTACGTCTTCTGCAGGTAAATAATGTTCACCCCCAAGGTTATGACAGAGGATATTTTCCATAATCTTTTTTTTTCCCCAATGCATTTCAACTTTTTTTGCTTAAAAATTTATGTTTGTGAAATGAACTTAATGTCAGTCGTTCCTTAAAATAGCTTGTGGGCCTCAGTGTTGAGGAAGTAGCAATAATGTGGCAGACTAGATCAAACCAGAAAAGTATTTCAGATTTTTTTTTCAAGTCTGAATGATGCTTTTTCACATATCTCCCGGTTATTCATTTTTAACCTGACCCTCAGGTCAAGACTTCTATAATTTCATTTCATTTTGAATATTTCAGCTTTAATATGTATCTAAAAACCCTTCATGAGAGGTTCATTATGTAACTGCTCTTGGTTATAAATGCTCATCTCCATCACTGAAGTCCTGAAAGCTTATAAGGTAGTGGCATGTCACAGCTACTTTTTCCAGCACAGAGTAATAATATGCCTTTCTGAAAACAAGGAATCCTTGAGTACCAGCTAATACAGATTGCTAGATATTGCTAGATACTACTGTTAAAATGCTTATTATGAGCTTTAGGTAGCAATAAATACATTAAAAGAAAATAATTAATGTTTACTAGTCATGATCACAAGCAGCCTAGCAAATAGTTTTCCTTTATAATTGCTGGTTTCACAAAAAGTCTGCTGACCACACTTCATTTTTTATTTTGATGGGTCTAGCCCCCCCCCTCCAATATAAGGTATGACTCAGCCCAAACTTTGAAAAATTATCTGAGGATCACAGCATTACACTTCATTGAGCACTTTTTCCTTTGTATAAGAGATTATGAATATCTTACCAAAATAAGTACTGCAAAGCTTCCTTACAGTTCATTGTGCTATTACCCTTTTTTATAATCAATAAGGTATAACAGTGTATATACACACACTTATCTATTAAGCTCTGCAGAATATTTAAATTCATGCTGGAGTGACTGTCAAGTAAATAATATTTGTCATCTCCTTTTATAATCCTGTCTTTTAAAGAGATAACATGAGAGTAGCTTTTCTTGCCCCATTTACTAAATGAGTATAATAGCTGGAGTCCGGTCATTTTGGTGCTATACTTACATGAGATTCTGAGGGTTACTCACATGTGTTAACACATCTGCTGTGTCTGAAGAGAGAGATTTATTCTCTAATAAAGTAAAAATTACTTTTTTTCATTGACTTCCACAGTGGCAGTATAAAATCCCATGATTATGTATATCTGATATAGTAGAAGACAATCTTACTCATAATTGTTTCCAAACCCCTGCGTGGTCAATAGGGTGATACAGTAAGCAGGTAAAAACCTTTTTAAAACAGACAGTAATTTTCCCTGTTTTTTTTTCCTCCGTCCTCCACCACGAACACTGAGCTGTGGTGCCTAATCTCTACAAGAGCAAGAATAATTATTATTAAACCTAGCTAAAATTTGGCAAATCATGTAGAAAAATGTTTTCTGCATTTTATTGTAGGTTTCAGGCCAGCTTAGGTTTCCCAAGGTTTTGAAATAATTTTTCATTTCACAAAATAGCCTATGAACTTTTATTATCAAGCTGTATATTTTTACTTTTCTCCCCCTTGAAAAAAAAAATTAAAAAAGAAATATTCCCAAAACAAATGAAAAAAACCTTGATTTTGTTATTTGTTTTGCTTCATACAAATACTTTCATTGTATGGCTAAATGGAAAAGCAGAACTGACAAGTGATCAGCTTTTCTGCAAGATTCTCAACCTATAAATGAAACAAAGCCACAATAAAAAGACCCTTTCCAAAAATTGATTTTTTACCCTCACCCCCCTCTTTTACTATTGTAGTTCTAAATTAGCTCCTAATCAAACAAGTTCAGAAGGTTTTCCTTCATGCAGCGCCCTGCAGGAATGAGAAATACATTTCACTAGTAAGAGCGACTCATGCTTAACTTTTGCCATATCTGCTGAAATCTACTTGACCAAAGTTTAAAGTCATGAAGAAATGACTGCAGTACTGGAATGAGATAACATAGAATCACAGAATGGTTTAAGTTGGAAGGGACCTTAAAGATCATCTAGTTCCAAACCCCCTGCCATGGGCAAGGACACCTCCCACTAGACCAGGTTGCTCAAAGACCCATCCAGCCTGGTCTTGAACACTTCCAGGGATGGGGCATCAACAACTTCCCTGGGCAACCTGTTCCAGTGCCTCACCACCCTCACAGTGAAAAATTTCTTCCTAATATCTAAGCTAAATCTACCTTCTTCCAGTATGAAGCCATTACCCTTCATCCTATCACTACATGCCCTTGTAAAAATTCCCTCTCCAGATTTATTGTAGGCCCCTTTCAGATATTGGAAGGCCCCTGTAAGTTCTGCCTGGAGCCTTCTCTTCTCCAAGCTAAACAACCCAGCTCTCTCAGCCTGTCTTCATAGGAGAGGTGTTCCAGCCCTCTGACCATCTTTGTGGCCCTCCTCTGGACTCCATCCAACAGGTCCACACCCTTCTTGTGCTGAGGACTCCAGAGCTGGATACAATACTCCAGGTGGGGTCTCACGAGAGTGCAGTAGAGGGGCAGAATCACCTCCTTTCACCTGCTGGCCACGCTTCTTTTGATGCAGCCCAGGATACGACTGGCTTTCTAGGCTGCAAGCGCACAATGCTGGCTCATGTTGGGCTTCTCATCAACCAACATCCCCAGGTCCTTCTCCTCAGGGTTGCTCTCAATCCATTCTCCTCCCAGCCTGTATTTGTACTGTGATTACCCCGACCCATGTGCAGGACCTTGCACTTGGCCTTGTTGAATTTCATGAGGTTGGCATGGGCCCACTTCTCAAGCCTGTCCAGGTCCCTCTGAATGACATCCCTTCCCTCCAGCGTGTTGACTGCTCCACAGAGCTCGGTATTGTCAGCAAGTTTGCTGATGGTGCACTCAATCCCACTGTACATGTAACTGACAAAGATGTTAAACGGCACCAGTCACAGTACTGACCCCTGGTGAACATCACTTGTCACTGGTTTCCACTTGGACATTGAGTTCATTGACTTCAACTCTTTGAATGCAGCCATCCAGCCAATTCCTTATCCAGCGAGTGGTCCATCCATCAAATCCATGCCTTTCCAATTTAGAGACCAGGATGTCATGTGGGACAGTGTCAAATGCTTTGCAGAAGTCCAGGTAGATGACGTTTGTTGCTCTTTTCTTGTCCACCAACACTGTAACCCCGTCATAGAAGGTCACCAAATTTGTCAGGCATGATTTACCTTTAGTGAAGCCCTGTTGGCTGTCACTGATCACCTTCTTATTTTCCAGGTGCCTTAGTAGAGTTTCCAGGAGGATCTGTTCCCTGATCTTGCCAGGTACAGCGGTTAACGTGTAACAAGGAATTCATATAACAGTGCTTACCTCAGCAAGCACAATTTTCACACAAAGCATTAGAACCAGGAAAACTACACTTAAAAGAAAATCATGTTACTTTATTAATAATATCTGCCATAATTTAACATATTTAAATGCCTCTATTGCCTTTTCTTCTCTTGTACTGATGATCAAGAAATAAAAAAATACGTCAAAAATATTTGCAACATTATTAGGAGGCCCAGTAATGCACAACGTATCACTCTCTGGCATACAGTTAACAGGGAGGCAAGAGTTTTTCCAAGAGATGAAACTAAGCAGGGAGAGGGGATGGGCAAGATGCAACTCCAACTCTGAAAATAAAGAAAAAACCCCACCTACTGAGACTCAAGCAGTCTAAATAAGAGGCTGCAGAAAATGCTAGGTGTGTTTTCCCTTCACAGGCTTTTTCTATCTCTAGTAATTTTTTTACATTTGCCCTTTGCCTGCTGTTTAGTTTTTTTGAAACAGAAACTGTAAATCAAATTGATGGCATATCCCTACAGAAGAGCCTCCCTATCTTGCTGCAACACTGATCAAGTCTATCAAGAAGTTGAAAAACAGTATTTCTTTCCTTTTGTTTCTGATGGGATAAATCCCATATAAAAATACGATGCCATCATGCCACCACCTGATTTTTGTTTCACTTACATCTGTTTTATTTTCCTACATGTAAGTTTTTTCCAATTGGGGCTTCTTAATTGTTCTTTTCATCTTATTCTCCTTTAATCTGTGGTTTGTTTCTGTTTCTATTACACTTTCTATTTGGAAGAGATTAGCCTTCCCTGTTCACCATACACTCAAACTCACTTCATGTAGTATGTCTGGTATTTCATACTTACTACTCCCACAGATTTACACAGCCTTGTTTGATGGCAATGACTACCGAGTCTTTTGTGATCCTGCTTTGCATCCCGTCTTCATTTATCCAACTGCTTTGTAGTTATCAATACAGGAATATCTGTATCCAGCTAATGAAGCATTAACTGTCTCTATTGTGTGGTAACACATAGCTTCGTTACTACATGAAGATATATGCCTGCACAGTTGGATTTCTTGTGCATTATGGGAAGGTTAATCCTAGGCAAAGACCTGAATCCTCTTTGGTCAGCACCAGTTTACCTCTTTACCCTGTTAAGTCCTGCCAGCATTTTAACAAACAGAATCATAGAATCACAGAATCACAGGGGTTGGAAGGCACCTCTGGAGATCATCTAGTCCAACCCCCCTGCCAGAGCAGGGTCACCTACAGCAGGTTGCACAGGATGGCATCCAGGTGGGTTTTGAATGTCTCCAGAGTCGCAGACTCCACCACCTCTCTGGGCAGCTTCTTCCAGTGCTCTGACACCCTCAAAGGAAAGAAGTTCCTCCTCATGTTTAGATGGAACTTCTTACATTCAAGTTTGTGCCCATTACCTCTTGTCCTGTCACTGGGCACCATTGAAACAAGACTGGTGCCGTCCTCCCGGCACCCTCCCTTTAAGTATTTACAGGCATTGATGAGATCCCCTCTGAGCCTTCTCTTCTCCAGATTAAAAAGACCCAAGTCCCTCAGCCTTTCCTCATAAGAAAGATGTTCCAGTCCCCTAATCATCTTTGTAGCCCTCTGCTGTACCCTCTCCAGCAGTTCCCTGTCCTTCTTGAACTGGGGAGCCCAGAACTGGACACAGTACTCCAGGTGCAGCCTCACCAGGGCAGAGTGGAGGGGGAGGATAACCTCCTGCGACCTGCTGGCCACACACCTCTTGATGCACCCCAGGATGCCATTGGCCTTCTTGGCCACAAGGGCACATTGCTGGCACGTGGTCATCCTGTTGTCCACCAGGACTCCCAGGTCCCTTTCCACTGAGCTGCTTTCCAGCAGGTCAACCCCTAACCTGTACTGGTGCATGGGGTTATTCCTCCCCAAGTGCTGTATCCTACACTTGCCCTTGTTGAACTTTATGAGGTTTCTCTCTGCCCAACTCTCCAGCCTGTCCAGGTCATGCTGGATGGCAGCACAGCCTTCCGATGTGGCAGCCACCCCTCTCAGTTTGGTGTCACCAGCAAACTTGCTAAGGGTACACTCTATCCCTTCGTCCAGGTCATTGATGAATATGTTGAACAGGACTGGACCCAGTACTGACCCCTGGGGAACACCACTTGTCACAGACCTCCAACTAGACTCTGTACCACTAACCACAACCCTCTGAGCTCTATTTGCCAGCCAGTTTTCAATCCACCCCACCGTCCATTCATCCAACCCACACTTCCTAAGCTTGCCTATGAGGATGCTGTGGGAGACAGTGTCAAAAGCGTTGCTGAAGTCAAGGTAGACAACATCCACTGCTCTCCCCTCATCTATCTGTCCAGTGACGCCATCGTAGAATGCTATCAGATTAGTCAGACGTGACTTCCCCTTGGTGAATCCACAAGTCACATAGCTTTTACAGGCTCTAACTACAACCACCAACTTTAACAGAATCTAAAGGAAGAAATTGTTATGTCCCAACATAAGTACTTTCAAAAGAATACTGGGAATACTGAATGATTATTTATGTTTTGCATTAAACAGAAATAAAGTTCCAGGGATCCAAGGAGTCTCTTCAGCTGGAAAGATTTGTGGGCAGATTATTAAAAAACAGGAAAGAGAAATAAAAAACTTAAATTGCTAGACATAACACATTCTGAAGCCATAGAAATACTAGCACAAGTAGGAAGTGAGTAAAGGTAGTTCACTGGGAAAGATAGTTCAGTAGGAGGAAGTGAGCTTTGAGGTTCAGGAGTGGCACAAATCTGGTCCATGAAGTCCTATGGAGTCTTAAGGTGAACCTGCTGAAAAGCTCAAATATTTCCCATCTTGCTCTTGCATCCACTAGTGTTTCACTGCTTCTGGCTCATAGATGCTTAGTTCTTTCTCATTGCCTTCTAAAAAATGTGATCCCTTTCCTCCTGCTTTCACTTGCCCTTTCTTCTCCATGACACCACACCACTGAATGGCAGGGATCATTCAAGAAACACCACCAGCTGCAGCGGTTTGTAATCAATTAACCCCTTCAAAAGGTCAGGTAATTCAGATTTCAATATATCATATGGAGCTTACTACAAGGCACTTTAAACAAAGTCATAACTTTTTCATTCTGAAACATGAGTTAATTTTCTATTAATTTGCTTTTATTGAAATTTTTTTAGGAATCAACATAAGAATTTTAAAATTATAAACAGAGGCAAAAAATAAATAAAAGGGAATTATATTATTGTCCGTTAGTTTAGCGTTGTGCATTAGAAGGCAAAAGGAGTTTGCTTTCAGAGCAAATTTAAAATGAAGAGAAAAATGAAGAAACAACTTCACAATTATGGGCTATGATTTTTCCTCAGCAGTTCTTTTTTTAATTAAGGCAAGTTTTAATGGCTCTTCTTTTGCAATCTTACAGTATGCACAAGCACAGAAATTCCTTTTAACATTCAGTTTCCTAGAGACAGCAGGTTAAGGTCTGCACCAAAGCAAAGGATGCCTTACTTTGTACCCTGTTCCCTCACCCTCAAACAAAGTATTACAGGCTCAATTCGGTTCAATGCCAACTCTCAGCATGAGGCTTCTAGTAGCTTATTTTTTTTGTGACTAGGCTCTCCATCCAGGTCACATAAAACCTTACTCCTTCTAGGATTTCTAGTATCCATAAAGCTCTAGTAACAGAAAATGAGGCAATGCTTCATTCTAATTTCTCAGTACCAAACCTAGGATCCTTTAATTTCCTCTTCTGAAAAGAGAAATAAGCGGCAGGACTTCCCTTTGCTTTTTCTTTACAACAAAACCTGCCAGAAGTCTACAGAGAAATGAAACCTAAATAGCCTTCATCACTCCTAGAGCTTTAATATTTAATGTATTACATGTGTCCTCTAGTGTCCCTACAGTTTCAAAAAGCTCCCCTGCTCTTCCTGATTTGCAAGAACAACAGCTCCAAAAAAAAAAAAAAAAGAAAAAGAAAAGCAAAGCCTAACTAAACAAAAATATTAGGCTCCCCTTTTTTTTCCCCAGTTTCTAACATGAACGTCTTCTCTTTTAAGATGAAGCTTACATAAGTGTTGTTACAGCCATGAAAGAAACTAGAAGAGAATTAAAGCAGTTGAATATGCAACATGTTTTCTGACTCCCATATAGTGGGGCAGTTCAAGCTTATCTCTGGCAAAAATTAAATTAGGGGGCTAATCTTTCAGTGGAATGTAGAGGCAGGAGACCCTGATCTGGGGCTGTAACCAGGTAGATGTTTGCCATAAAAGAGAAGGGAAGCCAAATTGTGCTGAGAATAGAAGCAGAGCTTTGTTTGCACAGATCCCTCCTTCTGTAGGCTAGGAGTCTAAGCTTCCAGTGGTTACTGCAAGGAACTATTTCATACAAATAAGACTATCTATTTAGCAGAGAAGAAATTCAATGAAGTTTGGTCAACATAGGTAGAGAAGAACCAAGATATAATAGCAGGAAAACTGCCTTGAGGTTGATGTTGGTACCCACAGGTGAATAATCAAGAGAGTAGGAGGGAAGAGCTGGTAAAAAAAGCAAGCCATATGGGTTGATACTTTGTCATACTTTTATAGACATGTCAGTCTCATCAGTCACATGTTCTTTTGAACATGCCAGATGAAAAATCTAGTTTAACATTTTGCTTTCAGTTATTCTTGAGTAAGTCCAAAATATTCTCAGTTATCCAGTGGAGATACTGCAGATTTAATCCCAGCCAGATGGCAGCAGAATTTGTTTCATTTGTTCATGAAGAGATATACAATCACCTGTCACCCCTCACTTTCTCTTGCAACCTCAGCAACAGAGAAAAGTGCTGGCGCTGGATAATCAAGAAAGGTTCAGGGTAAACCTCTTTCATTACTAACTACCGGGAAAGCATTCTTCAATTATTCACTAAGTCTAAAGGGATAGAACAATTGTGGAAGGCTATTTTTATCCTATTGGTGAAAAGCAGTTTTCTCTGGGAAAACAAAAAATAGAGTAAAAACAGAGTAATAACGGCATTTCCCCAACTATGTCCTGTAAAAGGCATCGTGAAATTGGGCAGAGGAGTGAACACTGTGTAAACTCAGGCCTGGCCTCCCTTTTAGCGACAGACTCCCAACAGAGGTAGAGAGGAAGGCAGCCCAGTTTTCAAATCTGGGAACATCGGTCCCTGATTTTACTGGGATTCTAGAAAGGTGTAGATCACAAAATCACAGAATGGTTGAGGTGGGAAGGGACTTCTGTAGTTCATTGCATCCAAACCCCTGCTGCTGGTTTATCTAGAGCTGGTTGCCCAGAACCATGTCCAGGCATTTTTTTAATATTGCCAAGGATAGAGATTCCACAACCTCTCTGGGAAACGTGTGCCAGTACTCAGTCACCCTCACAGTAAAAGTGTTTCCTTGTGTGATATGTGATTCAGGAATTGCACTGGTTGAAGGACACTTGCACCTCATCAAAGAGAGTAAAACCTCCTGGGTAAGGATTCCAAGGGTTTGGTTTCACTTTGTTTTGAGACAGCTTATGGGACCCTGAGCATGTCACTTACTCTCCATCTCAGCTCCAATTGGGGATAATAGTTCCTTTCACTTATCCTTTGTTTGTTTTCAGTGAGTTACTGAGCTCAGGATGACAGGTGCTGGGGTGTGGGTGCATAAGCACAGAGGATCTCCAGTCTCTGGTTACAGGTACTGAAGCCAGAACAAGAATTAATAGACCTTCCCTTTTCCTACAGCATGTAGTTATCTCCTCTCATATCCTGAGTACTCTCTAATCATCAACACTCACACCTAAACAGTACCAATATCCTCTGTGTTCCTCTCAGAAACATTTCAAATATGAATCTGAAAAGGGTATTGTATGATGAGGTACATGTAACACCTCGAGACTAAGAGAAAGTAGTTTCCAGATTGGAACTTGAGTGGTGAAAACACAGTGCAGAAATGCTGGAGTGTTTGCTAGCTAATGCAGAAGATTTATTAGGAGTTGGAAGAGAGATGGTATCAACTCTGAAGCTGGGTGAGAATAGGGAAATGTAGACCTGACCCTGCCAACAAGAAATCTAATTTGCTTTGGTGAGGATAATCTAAAAGAAAGTAGCCAGCACAGGGGGGAAAGATAGGAAGAGAGGCAAAGGAAGTAAGAACTTGTGACTACCTCTCACAATGATCTGGACATTTATGATGTAACATTAATAGATGCACTCTGGAATGTCTAATCCCCTTTTCCTCATTTATATACCTATCCTCTGCCTAGCTTTTCTCCTCATCTAGTAGTCATAACATCCGGTTATGACTATGTACCGATTACACTGAGATGTAAATTATTTTTTCAAGGTGGTGTGAAGGAATTAAAAAACAACCAGGGTCATTTGTTTTAAAATTTCATTTTAATTAAGATATTCTTATCTTGAATTCACATACAATCCAATTACCTGTGCAAATTTTAATGCATTCTCTAAATGTAAGCTTTCTCCTCCTCACTATTATTAAAA
The DNA here is from genome assembly GCA_008921705.1 of Burhinus oedicnemus. Lineage (NCBI taxonomy): Eukaryota > Metazoa > Chordata > Aves > Charadriiformes > Burhinidae > Burhinus > Burhinus oedicnemus. The sequence continues at coordinate 1,222,993 of VFFE01007070.1, read as the reverse complement.
ACAGTTATTAGTTTCATAAACTTTAGCACATAATTAGCGAAAAAGTATCATAGCCCTGCTGACTCATCAGCTTCTGCATTGGTTTTATTACAGCATCAAAAATAGAGTTTTAAGCATTTACCAACTATCTACAAATAGTGCTTGTCAGTGATACCCATTTGTGGGAGCAAACATACTGTTACTCTTGAAAACACTTGTAATGAATGTTTTCCTCATTAGCAACAGGAACTGGTAAAACTTGGCACTTTTAATCTTCAACAGTTCACAGAAGGTTCTTCTTAGCCTTGTTTCCTAGGGAAATGAAGCTCACACTTTCGTTGTCTGTCTATTTAATCAGCTGGATGGAAAAGGGAGCCCCTATTTGTATCCTACGTGAGTGGGAAACTGCACTGTGATCTCAAGTGGTTTTAGGTGCTAGGGCATTCGCATGTTATGTGGATTGTCTGTGTCCACACCACAGAAAAAGCTTTGGTTGGAGACTGGACCTTCAAAGGCTGAGTCCCTGCTGCAGGGAAAGTGGGCCATTTGTGAGTTCTGTTGTCTGTCTGGTACTTGTCTAATTCGAGGGATATTTTGGAGTGCCCACAAGCTTCCGTCCAGAAGTGGACAGCTGTGTGTAACCCTTCTTGTCACAGCTTTGGTAAAGGTCAGGACATGCATGTGGGAGACCAAGATTGCAGGATGCTCTGCAAAGCAAGCCAGTCCTGCCATACTGATAGAACCTTTTATGCCAAAGATAGTAAATGAGACACAAATCCTTCGTCAAATCAATCTTTGGTGCTTCCAGTGTTCACATACTACCTGTTTTCTTCCTATCCTGCTTTAGCAAACTGGACAAGTGGTCACGATAGCTATTCTATTCACTATTCCACGTGAGCCTGCAGGCATATCTGTCCCCATTTAGTAAATGAGAGAAAGTCTACATGTCCTCTGCTGAGGGGTAAAACATCCAAAACTAATGCAGACAAAGTGAACACACAGACAATAATGAGAAAGTAATAAATGTGTACATTTCATGGCCATGCTTCTACTCAAGGAGTGTTTTTATACCCATGGTCTCACACTGATGAGTTTGGCTCCCAAATCCCACCAAAG